>JAOXYD010107180.1:0-11568 GCA_028565735.1 Pinacopodium congolense
GTATACATATATATATATATATATATATATCTTAATCTAAATGACCTGACTATGTAGCCCCTTGAGCGATGGCCTTTTGATGCCCCCTGGGGCAACACAGGTACTTCAATAAAAATTTCAAGGGTGTAATTGACTTTATGTATTTTTAATGATTATTACGCCTTTTATAATTTAAAAAATTGCATAAACTTTACAAATTAATCCATAAATTTTAAAATCCTAAACTATAAATTTTAAAATCCTAAAATTTTAAATTTTCAATATCATAAACCATAAAATTTTAGACCTTAAAACCCTAAAAAATAAATCCTAAAATCCTAAAACATAAAATCTAAACTAAAAATCTTATAACATTATTATTGTAATTTTAAAAATTTTGAAGGGTAAAAGTGAAATTAGATTTCAATAATATAGGTGGGGCTTGCGTGGACCGACCTGGGTCATGGGAGCTGCATTCTAAAGCCATTTAATTTTTTCGTAATCTAAAATAAATTAGATTAACATGAAGTTGCAATGAGAGAGAGTGAGAGGGAGAGATAGGTACAGAGAAATGAGTACTTAGGTATTGTAGTCATTCCATAGTATTAACTTTTATTTAAAACAAAAAGGCTTTAATTCATCAATAAGTGTTCGAATAACCCTCAGTGATGAAATATATGGGAGTTAAAACTCATATTTCTAATTGTCCTTACCTTTACAATTTTTTTTGAACTTTTATAAGTTTTGGAGTATTTGTTAAGTGCATTCGTTGTTCTTGTAAGATTAAATTCATCCCTAATATAAAGATTGAAAAAAAGATGGAATTTGAGTTGTAATTGATTACTTGTGGTAATAATTGAGTTGAAATTACTAGTTGTTTTATTCTAAATTGTTTGTCTTTAGTTTCATGTAAAGAAAGACATTTTCTCACAATTGTGTCATTGCTTGGTTATGCTTTTTATTATAATTAAGTTTACTAGTTTTTTACTTGTGCATTTATTACTGAATTGTTTGATATTGACCATTTTATATACATAAGCTCACATTTACTTGATCAATTTTTTAAATGAATAAAACTTTTAACACATTTAATTCATCCCTCCTCATTTTAAGGCAAATATAACCTCATAATAATAGTTTAATGCTGATAAATTGAAATTAAAACTTTCTATAATCTTATCAATTTGATTTTCCTAAAGCTTTAATTCATTTGAACTCATATAATTAATAAGATAATTTTCACTAATCACTTATGATATACTTTTATTTTATCTATAATTTTACTTTCAATTTTTTGCTAGACTATAAGAATGAAACTAAAAAAAATGTAACTTGAAATATCATAATAAAATACTAATAAAGTTTAAGCTAAATATTAATTAGGAATTTATAATTTTATGATAGAATTTTTTACTAAATTGAAATTGTATGCAAATATAAAATCACTCAAATTTATTAGAAGTTTTAGTATAATTGCTATTAATTTTTATCAAATTAGAGTTATGTAACAATTAACTGTTTAACTTGTTCGATTGACCTAATGTTATTATGATGATACCATCCACAAGGTAAAAGTTCATCATAAATGGAAAGAGAATACATAGGATAATAATGCTTCCATAACATGTAGTACTAAAGTTCAGAAAAACAGTTACATTTATACTAGTATTTCAGTGAAAGTTTAGGACAAGCTCCAATGACCGTTTGATCACTACCATACTTGTTTTTAAAATTTCAATGATGCATCTTGGATCAGTGAGGTTTAATTTTTTTCATTCTAGAAGAAGATAATAGGTTAATTACACATTTCAACTATATCGACCTGTTGAAAAAGTTGAAACACTAATTTCTTTCCTTCTCATGGTTAGTGTTATCTAGATTGTTCCCCTCAATTTTGGATTCCCAATGGTTTATATATGATTATCAAGTTATTCTAAAAAGTTTCAGAGCCATGTAACTATTGAGTCTTGTAAGCCAACTTATATGCCTTTGAGCAATTTTTGGGTTATTTTTCGTTCATTATTAAAAAGTAAACAAAATTTTGTAAACTCGCAGTTCTGTGTGCAAATGGGAACTAGTTTCTGGAATCTAATTCATTCTTCCTCCTTAGGGTATCATATATAAAAAATCCAATTTCAACTTCATAAAATATTTTCCTCTTTTTCTCCAGTTTAACTTGTGATAGAGGTTCCTTTTGCAAAATCAAATTCATTCTTCCTTAGTTCTTAATATCACCAAATCATGTAAGAAATATGCCTCCTCCTTCAAGGCCTTATTCAACGACTCCACCTACCTTAGATGAACATAAAGAAATAGAATATTCTTTAAGAACGTCTATTTTAGTGCCTATGATGTAGCCCTAGAATCCACTAAGGATGAGAGAAACATGTTTGCAAAGGATATAAGTCCTACCATGAGTAAATTCCTCAAAGTCGCTTGGAATATCTACTCTTTAATCGTAATGTTCGTTGTTACTAATATGATTTTCTCTTTTACTTATTACTGAAGCTCAGTTTATTGATCATGAATTATTATTTAAATTATAAATTTTCTTTTTTTGGTAAAAAAAATCCAAGGGTGAATTGGTAGGAAATTTAACTATGTGAGATTAAATTGACTAATCTACCATAATTCCTCAACTAGTTGACCACTAATTTGAGACTGAACCATTATTCTAAAAATCAACACACTAGTCAACTACTTTTCAACTATTGGTCAACTGATTGTTTTGCAGAATTGATTCTCGGTTTCTAGAGGATGTTTCAACCATTTAAATCACAACAAAAATATTTCCTTTTACTTAGAAATCAATTCACACAAATTTCAAAACTTCTTAAAAATAATTCGAAATACCATGATTTTTTAATTGAATTGAAAAGTAAAATTTTTCTTGGTTAATGGAAACTTTTTTGTTTATCAAGCTTTTCAAAACATTTAAACTTTTCCAAATTTTTTCAAAACTTCTAAAAATTGATTTTCTTATAAAACTTGACCCTACCAAGTTTCAAATGTTCTTCAAAATGGTTTTTGTGATCAAGACTCTTTATTTGAAATAAAAAACTCAAAATGTCTTGATTCATGAACCAATTTCAAACTTCTCATTTCAAACTCAATTTGAAACAACTTCTACAAATTTCAAAACCATTAATTTAATAAAATCTTGTTGTAAACGCACTCAAAAACGGTCAAATAAAATTAAATACTTTTCCAAAATATTTTAACACATCAAGAGGTTTATTAAAAAGTTTTCCTAAAATTCCTCTTGATTATGAAAAATTTTATACCAATGCAATGCATAGGCAAACATTATGCAAAAATCCTAAATGCAAATCAATATGCAGATCCTAAGCTATTTAAATATTGGAAAGATCAAAACATGGCTTACAACTTAAAATGCAAACATGAACCTATTCAATCTTCTTCTTGATCATGATCTTTATCCATCACTTGACTTTTACTTCATTGTTTAATTCAAAATTTTCATTCTCTTCATGAAACATCAACTTTGGGTTCTAATATTTGTTCATGATCACATCTAAATTCCTGTCTTCCAAATTACAACAATAAAGTAAATCATTGGTACCAAATTTATTTTGTCATCTTCAAAACTATAAATTGGAACCTTCCTTGATTCAACAATGTTTCCCTTTTTGATGATGACAAAGCATACAGAAAACATAAAATGTAAATCACATATGCAAAGCAAACCATATTACCCTTGTTTAATTCTAATATAGCTTATCATTTCCCTTAATTTCACTTATGCCTCTCCACCTTTTTTTTATCATAAACAAGTTATTAAAGGAATTGCATAGTTACTAATTACCAATTGTTATTTATCCTTTTTGATACTAATTGTTATGAATGGGCTCATAAGAATTTAACAATTAGGAAACAAATTGTTATAAAAAAAATCATAAATTGCCAAAATATACACAATTTCATATTTCTACCATCAAGTATTCATATTTCTCCTAATAAAGTGAAAATATTTTTAATTAACCTATTTCTTTCCCTATATTTTGTGCTGAATTTTTATCATGTAAATCTCACTCCCATAATGTAAACCTTACTCCCTTTTAATTCATGCATTATAACAAATTTACTATCTAAATGTATGCGTTAATGTATTAAAGGGTAATAAAGCAAGAAAGGGATTTAAAAATATAAAATGCATTAAAAAAACCATATTATACATCATTATGCAATAAAAAAATCATATTAACATAGCTTATGCATATTATGCATAAAAAACATAGATTACATTTATTATGAATAAAAAACACAATTTATAAGCAAAAATCACATTTAAAAGGTAACTCTCCCTCTACAGAACCTCTAATACGACTAAACTTCTCCTTCTAGAAATATGCATCAATAATAGAAAGATACCAAATGATGTATTCGCACCTTTTTTGCAAAACAAAATTATGACATATAGGAAAAATACATATGCAAAAACTTTTTTCAAAACATGTTCCAATTTAAAGAAAAGATATCAATTTCAAAAAGCATTTTATTTTGCTCATGCAAATGCTCTCCTTAATTGTATGCATGAATTCTACGAATCATATACCAATTTTAAAGATAATAGCGACTCAAAATAAAATCATTATATTTTACTCTACCAAGGTATGGAAACAGGACTTTCTCATCTAAAATATCGATGTTAAATAAAAAACACAAAGACTTCCCTAAGCGTATATAGCAATTACTTTCGATAAGAAATATAAATGTGAATGTCAATATTCTAAATGATAGCAATATAAGGATAATTGTATATTTCTTTATGTACCTCCAATTTTATCTCCTTTTTTTTCTTCACTTGGCAACAATGTGCTTGATTGGTTCATGTGACACCATTGGTTAAATTACTGGAAATATCATTGTGGAAACATCATTTAGCATTGATGGGAGTGATACCAATTGCTTATATCCATTTAACAACAATTTTCTTGAATGATAATTATAACTAAACATGTTTGTTACTAATAGTTTACTTTGTTGGTGTAATTTGAAAGATAGGAATTTGGACGATGTACATGAACATTCTTAGAGCTTAAAGAAGACATGTTTGAATGGAAATTAGAGTTCAACACAGTTTGACATGAAGAACAAAATAAAGAAGGTGATAAAAAATAAGATAGTTGAGATTTAATAGAATTATATTGGTAATTTGTTTGGAAATCTTGTCTTGATATTTTTCATCTTCTTAAGGACTCTTCATGAATATGTTCATTACATTTTGATTAAGTATTACATGATCATTTGCATTTAATATTCTTACACATAATGCTTGCATATCCATTAAACATTAGGAATTATGCATAGAATGTTTCATAATTAAAAGGAAAATTTGGGAAAGGTCTTAAGGAAAACCCTCTTGATATGTCAAAATACAGAAGATTTTGGGTTTTTTTAAATAACATTTTGGTGAGAAAAAATGGTTTAAGATGATTGAAAAAGTTTGGAAATTGTTTGAAAAGGTTTTGAATTGCATAAGTTTTAAAAATGTGTATAAAATTTCGTTAATTAAGATATTTAAAATTTTTAATTTAATTGAGGAATCTTGATCACTAAAATCACATTGGAGAACTTTTTAAACTTTGTTAAGTCAATTTTATGTGAAAATGATGAGCCTGGGAAGTTTGGAAAACTTCAAAAATTTAGAAGTTTTGATAAATTTGAAAATAAGTGTATTTTGTCACATGCAATAGCATATCTTGTTTTTAAATTTAATAAAAGGTCCTAGTATCTAAAATAACATTGGGGATGTTTTTGAAACTTATGTGAATAGGTTTGCTAATGAAACAAATTGGTTTAAGATGTTTATTTATTGTTTAGACCCACTTTATAATCTATAAAAATTGTTATGCAGATTGACTATTTGAATAACCTAGGAAGTGTTTCTTATAGGTTTTTGAGCTTGGTAAGGCTACAAATAGATGCTCTAATGGTTACTAAACTCTTTACATGTTGTGTATGAGTTTTGGCCAGGTTAAGAGATATCAAATGAGTGAAAGAGTTAACTTGTGAGTATTTTAGGTTATTGTGATTGGTTTTGTAGTCTAACTAAAGCAAAAATAAATTTGATTCTAACCTAGATCAAATCAAAGGCAAATGCACATTGACAACAAATAGTATAAAAAAGAGTAAAATTGAGTATCGTACCCAAATAACTAAGATGTAAAAATATCAAGTTAAACTATTCACAATTACTCATATAACCAAGGTTTAATTGATATAAAAAATAATTTAAAATCAATAATAATGAAATAATAAAATGAATGCAACCCGATAATGATTAATGACTAGGACTTATCCAAAAGTAATAAATGATTAAGGTTTTAGATTTCAATAAGTTGATCACTTAAAAGTGTGTGGTGATATGATTTAGTATCTACTTCATGAAATCAAGATATTACTACTTGTCATTGAAACATCCTATCTCTTTTAAACTCAAATAACCTACTTAGTATGTAAATAACTTGGAATAAAAGGTATGAAAATTAAGAAGCCTAAATCTAATTTCGTTAAATTTAGGAATCCCTATAGAAGATTCTAAGGCTCGGTCAACTTCTAGATTTAAGTATGTTACATAATTGATTATCTAATAATTAAAACCCAATGTTCATAGAATTTCAATTTCCTAATGTTCCAAACTAGGTGATCAAGCTAAATTAGAAGAATTAACCACTTAGTTGGTGTAAAAGCTCATTTACCAAATCTGTTCTCAACCTAAATACTCTCTTAACCTTAACCAAAGATGGTACTCACACATATTAATCAATAGAAATAAATAATAAACCAAATAAAGCTTATTCATTGAATAATATATATAAAAAGAGTCAATAAAAGTGAAAAAAAAAACAAAAACTCATCACAGAGATGGTAACCCCTTTTTTAATTCTATAAATTCCTATCTCTTGCATGCTCCTCCAAAGCCCAATCGCTAAGCAAACTCAAATTGAAAAGAAAATAGAGAAAGAATGGATAAAAACCTAATAAGATGAATGTTTTACTGATTTTGATATGTTCTAGACAACTAAGAATGACAAAAATTGAGGTTATATATCCCCAACATTTTTTCTAGGGTTTAGAGAGTTTCTTAGAGTAATTTGACCTTGATTGCCTATAAACATCCCAAATACAATGCATACAATGCCATCAACAGTGGTTAGTTAAATGATTAATAGTCTTTGTTACAGATTGCTATTAATGGACCAGTTTCAACCATCAACGATGGTTTTGTTCATCTATTGATGACATTGTTATATATCTTCAGGAACTGTCGTTAATGGATCTTTCATGTATGTCTCTTGCTCCATTTTGTTCCAGTTCACTCCAAAACTCCTCCAATTTATTCTAAAATTGTCATGCACATAAACTTTACAAGAATAACTTATATTTGGTATAGTTCATCCATTAAATGGGTAAAAACATAGAAAATCATACATCAAAACCAATGTATTTTTAACCATTAACAACACTCCCACACTTAATTGTTGCTTGTCCTTAAGTAACTTACTTAGGCACTCAAAGGAACATCTTTTAAAGATGATTAAAGTTTAACTACACATCTCAACATAACTTATATCAATTATAGGTACTACCATCTAATTCACAGTTGATCATATATTAACACATATGATCATTATATATAGCAAAATAAACTCCTCAAGAATAATACTAAATATCAAGAAACTCATAAAGATCATTATGAAAACCTGTTATAGGGTGATAAGTTAGTTTAAATCCTTATTTCACTTATCCAACCATGAAAGATCCTCCAAAAGTGTTATGCAACTAGTCATTCACATTGATCCTCAATTCTACTCAATTTACCTGACCCCTTCTTCAAACTTCAACTTCAATCAAAAGAATCAATCTTATATATAAAATGGACACATAAAAAAAAAACATGCATGCACTTTATTGATTGAGAATTTTAAACTTGGTTGGGAGGTTACTTGGTCTTTTTATATGAAAGTGAACACCTTGTCATGAACACTGTCAGTTAGTCAACCAAATTACCTCACACCAATTGGTTACTAACAACATTCGTTAACTTCGACCTTTTATAGTATAAAGTTAGTGGAGTAAATTTGTCCATTTATTCAATTTTCAGTTATTTTTATATAGAAAAAATTGCATTATACACATAAACCCTCATAATGATCATCAAGTATCTGTTTCTAAATTCATAATGCAAACCAAATGTCCTTATTAATCAATATTCCTAACTAGTTGCGTAGACTTTCAAATTCACTTAAATAACTAAATTCATTGTGTATATAAAAATCCAAATAAAGCTTCTTTCAACTTAGAATTATGAAAAAGGAATCAATTCCACCACATATTCATAACCATAATTAAGAAAAGCCATGATCAAACAAGAATTATTCCATGCTAAGCCATGATCAAATAAGAATTAGTCCATACTAACTATATTAATCACATGCATCATATCAAGGTATATCAGTTAATATTTAATCAACCTTATAATTATTTTCAATAGAATATCCAAATTAGCTATTATAATACTTGTAAAAACCCAAGTGCATATCTGTTAACTTAATTGTCACATCATTTCCCCTACAGTTAATGTGAAAATTATCCCTAATGTTCATGGTATCAAAATAAGGCATATATGGAAGGAAAAGAGAAATGAAACTCCCCTGGAAAAGAACATTCATGTACACTTATAGCAATCTTTGCAGGACTTGTAAAATAAGTCAAAATAAGTAAAAGAAATGAAAAGAATCAAATAGAAATAATTAAAACATAATTAAAAGCTAAGAAAAAATCTTACAACCTATAAAAAAAAAACACTACAGAAAATTAGTAAGGAGATGTGGAAAAATTTTAGAAGAAGAGCATTTCACTCGTATCCTCTATGAACTTGCTCATATATAACTTAGTTCTCTAGCTATTTACCTTAAAAGGGATCTTATTTTCTCTTCTTACCTCTGGAACCTCAAATGGAAAACTTTTCACCTCGAATGGACAAGTCCACCTTGACTTTAGTTTACTTAAAAAAGAGGAAGGTGAGAGTTATAGATTAATATTTGATTGACCACCCTAGTGTTTTGGAATAAGAACTTCTTGTCATGCCATTGCTACACTTACTCCTTATACAATTTTGAGTTATTGTAAGTGTTAGACCTAAACTCCTTAAGCTCATGAAGCTACATAAGTCTCTTTGGACTTGCATAAGATAAATCAAAGTTAAGAAATTTAGTGGCTCAGTATACATGATGCTTTAACTTAACTAGAAGATGGAAAGACTTTTCATACACTATCTTCAATAGAGACTTGCCTAAGGGTTTTTTAAAAGCAGTCTTATATGCCTAAAGTGCATCATCTAACTTTAAAGGCCAATCCCACTTAAAAGCATTAATGGTCTTCTCTAAAATTTTCTTTAGTTCCCTATTAGATACTTCAACCTAGTTACTAGTTTGGGGGTGATATTGTGCAGCAACCTTGTGGATCACTCTATACTTAATTAATAAAGAATCAAGCATTTTGTTGCAAAAATATGACCCCTATAACTAATAATGGACATAGGTGTTACAAAACATATGAAATTGTTTCTTTTTAAGAATATGACAACATCCCTAGCCTTATTTGCGGGGAATGCTTCTACTTCAACCCATTTCCTAATATAATCAACAACAACCAAAATGTATAGATTAGAATATGGCTTAGAGAATGGCCCTACAAAGTTAATACCCTAAACATAAAAAATCCTACGAACTAGAATGTTATTTAATGGCATGTCATGTTTCCTAGTTATGTTTCCAACCTTTTGACACCTATCAAAAGATATAACAAATGCATATGCATCATTAAATAAGATAAATTAATAGAAACCACACTCTAAAACTTTATGCACCATCCTAGTTGCCCAAAAATGCTCCCTAGCCTCTTTAGAATGATAATGATGCAAAATAGAAGACATTTTCTCTTCAAATTACAATGCCTAACTATCCTATCAGCAAAAATATTGTAAAGCAAGGGATCATCCAAAATATAATGTTTTACCTTCGATAAAAATTTATTTATTTATAGCATAAGAAAAGTCCGGAGGAATGATATTACTAAAAAGGTATTTAACATAATCTGGAAACCAAGGACTGGCTATCATAGCCATGATATGCTCATAAGGAAAAGTATGTTTGATGTCCTTATTGGTCACGCTCCTTATGGTAGCTTCATCCAGTCTCGACAAGTGATCAATTACAAAGTTCTATTCCTTTTCTTATCCTTCATCTCAATATCGAATTCATGCAAAAGTTAAACCTAATGAAAAAGTCTTGGTTTTGTTTATAATTTTATCGTAAGATACTTTAAAGCTGCATGGTTAATATAAACAATGAATTTAGACAAATTAAATTAAGACATAAACTTATCACAAGAAAACACAATTGCCAAATTCTCTTTTTCTGTGGTAATGTAGTGGCATTGCGTATTATTTAAGGTCTTACTTACATAATAAATGGGGTGAAAGAGCTTACCTTGTCTCTAGCCTAACACAGCCCCAGTGTAAAATCACTTGCATCACACATTAGTTCAAATGGGAGAGACCAATATGGAGATATAATTATAGGAGCAATCCTAAATTTTTCCCTTAATAAATGAAAAGATGTCATGCAACCATCATAAAGTCAAACATAACATCTTTTTCAAGCAACTCAGATAAAGGTCTAGTAATTTTTTAAAAATCCTTGATAAAATGATGGTAGAATGCTTAAGAAACTCCTAATAGATTTAACATTATTAGGTAGAGGAATTTTCTTAATAACATCAATCTTAGCTAGTTCTACATCTATACCCTTGTTAAATATCTTGTGACTTAGAACAATGCACTTTTGGACTGTGAAATGACATTTTCCCAATTAAGTACTTCATGAGTCTCTTCATATTAAGTTAAGAATTTTTCTCAGTTATATAAACATGCATCAAATGAAGTACCAAAAATATAGAAGTCATCCATAAATATCCCAATACAAGTTTCAACCCTGCTAGAGAAAATATCCATGATGTATCTTTGAAATATATTTGGGAGCATTACATAAACTCAATGTCATGTGTCTATATGCAATGTATCATAAGGACATGTAAAAGTTGTTTTCTCCTAATCATTTAGGGCTAACAGAATCTGTAGATAATCAAAATATCCATTTAAGGCATAATAAAGACTATGTACAACCAACTTCTCAATCGTATGATCAATAAAAGGTAAAGTAAAGCGATCTTTTAAAGTGGTGTTATTGAATTTCCTATAATTTATGCATATTCTCTGTAATAGTCCAGTCCAGTCACCACCCTTGCCTACAGATATTGTCCACTTTGTAACAGTCCAGTCCAGTCCAGTCACACCCACACGGTTTTGCTTTTCCCAGACCCATCTAGGCGTCACCAGGAAAACGCGTCCGCCACCACTCGAACTCAAGACTTATCGCCTTGGAACACATGGTGACTACCATTGAGCCAAGTGATACAACAAAAGATGTAACACCCTAATACCCCCTGGGAGGATATTAGCATGCTAACTCTCGGACTCGCACTCACACGAATGCTGCAGAT
>JAOXYD010107191.1:0-11568 GCA_028565735.1 Pinacopodium congolense
AGATGAGCCAGTTGAAGTGATAGGAAGAGAATTACCGTTACTGACGAGCACTTGATTTGGACCATTATATAATTCTACAGAGTATAGTAATTGTGGATCAGGTGTCATGTGGGCAGTAGTACTGATGTCGAGAAGCCATTCAGTGATTTGGCTAGGTGGATGAGGGAAGGTGTTGGTTGAATCATGTATGGTTAAGGCAGAAAACAAAATATTAATGGTATTTTGGCTAGGTCTAGGTTGGGCATTTATAAAATTTGAATATCGAAAACGACATTATGTAGCAGTATGACCGGTTTTATAACATATTTGACATGTAGAGGGTGGGTTAGTGCGCTAGAGATTTGGATTGGTCTGGGAATAGGAGTCTTGGGAAAAGGGTATTGGGCTAGGTTGGTGGTCTGTGTTATGATAGGTGGGGTGGTATTTGTTTTGAGGAGTTGTTTTGAGTGGGCCATTTGGAATAGGTTTGGGTCCAGTGGGAGTCCTATGTCTGGGCCAGGAGCCCAATGGTGGTTTGGATTGAAAAGAGGGATTAGGGATTTGTTGAGGGAGGAACCGTCCTTGGCTAGGCCGTCGACTGGTGTGGCCGAAGCTTCGGTAAGAGTGGTGGTCGGTAGCGACGAAGGCAGCAATGGACTGAAGCGACAAGCGAGTGATACAGAAGCAAACGTTGCTCGTGAAAGAGAAGCTTCGCGCGGAACTCTGGAAACAATGGTGGCGACTCGTAATTTTCAATCGCTATGACAAAAGGTTCATAGTCCGACGAAAGGCCATTAAGGGCAAAGAGGAATAGGTCGTCGTCAGAAATGGTATCGCCGATGGCCGTGAGTTCCTCTGCAATTGAAGAAAGATTGGTGAGAAAATCTAAAATTGATTGATTACCTTTGTGTGTTGTGTGTAGACGACGATGGAGAAGCGAACAACGGTCATGGGTTTGTTGGAGAAAGTGATGGTCCAGTCGGGTCCATAGTGTGTGGGCGGTGTCATAACCAAGAGTAAGAGAGGATAGTGTCAGGGATAGGGTAGCAGTGATGGCGCAATATACCAGGCCGTCATTTTTGTCCTAGTTGATATAGTCAGACAATGTTGAAGCAGAGAAGGAAGCTTGAGAGCTAGGCTTCAGTGGTGGTAGAGTACCGTCAATGTGGGTGAGTGGATTACAGGTGCGTAAGATTGTTTTTACTTGATTTCGCTAGACTAGATAATTGGAGCTATCTAGGACAATTATAATAAAGTTGGTGATGTTTTGGAGAGGAAGAATAGTAGGTGTGTTTGGTGTTGGTGGTGGGTTTTGTGATAGTGATTGGTCAAGGTTTGTGGTGGCCATGGGAAAGGGGTGAGAACAGAATATGTGAAATAGGGGTGGTGTTGGCTGTGAGGTGAGTCTGTGTGATGGTAATAAGGAAGGTCTGTGTGTTGAATGATGACGATGGTAGTAGGAATTGAGATGCAGCTGGGATTGTGTCTTGAATTGAGTTGAGAGGAGGGTGGGTTAAAGAAGGCTGGGGTGTGGGCTCTGATACCACGAAAGAATGAGTATAAGGAAGATGAATTTCTGTTGTGTTTTTCATTGATGAATTTGCTTGTAATTTATACAAGTGATGTATACCTAAATATAGAAATATAATAACTGTGATGATGATTATATGACTGAGATTTACAATCTAATTGCAGAAATTAGGGAACTGAATATATGCATAATAATGAGAAAATTGCTCTAGAAGATCAGGTGTTATCAGGTGGGTTCTCCGGATAGACGTTGAAACTAGAATCCGGTGGGAGCATTAACACGATCTCAGTCTTGTCAGGCGAGTGTGGGGGCGGGCTACTGTAACCGGCAGGTATAGGTGCACCAGGTTTCAGACTCCAATTCCTTTTTTCATCAACGGATTAATAAAAAAACTGCCTTGATAGCTCGAGGGCTTTGGTCATCAAGTCAACGGGTACCCTATGGTTCACAATTTTGAAGAATCCATAGTTATAACAAGCTTTGACTATGGTTTCCATGGCTTTGTTCTTGCCATCTTCGTCTCCTTCTTTGAGGAAAGGTGACAGATCAACAGTAGGAATGCTTTGTTCAACCATCTCAACCACTAGACACTCAACTCCTTGATGGAGAAGGTTATTTGTTACGTTGGTAGATACTTCAAACATGCAAACCTTCATTCATTTATAGAGAACCACACTTTCGTTTTATATAACTATTTTCAAACGTGGATTTAATTTTTTATATAAATTTAATTAAATATTAATTAAATATAATGTAATAGTTCAATTAAATAATTTTTTTGTAATTAACAATTACCATTATTAGTGGACTATTACCTTATATTAATTTATTATTTAATTAAATAACTTTGCCATAATTGTCACTCATGGCAAGTTTTAAATAAATCTTGAAAAGTACATCATGAAACCTAAATTGTCGTGTTCTAGGAAATGTCTCTTCTTAGTATTCTAGGAAACAACTCTTCTTAAGCTTTCTTTCACGAAATATCTACAATAATTTTATACATAATTTAAAAATATATATTTTAAATATTTTAATCTCTAACGACGATAATTAATAATTAAGAGTCCACAACCAGCACGTGGTGGCAATTTGTAGTAGGTAATTACATAGCAGTTGTCATCATGATGAAAACATTTTCTTTTTAATAAAATTAAAATTTTAAGTAAGGGTAAAAGTTTAAATTTAGGGAAAAAAGAATTTTATAATAAATACTTGATTAATATAAAGTAATAGTTATTTAAAAGTAATAGTCTACGGTCAGGAATTGATAGTTATAAAAAAAGTTATCGAAAGGTAATAGTCTGTATTGGTGGGAATTAATAATTACAAAAAAATTACAATAGTGAACAGTGGACTATTACCTTATATTAAATTAATGTTTAATTAAATTTATATAAACAAATAAACAATTTTATAAGAAAAATAAGTAAACATTTGAATGTTTACTTAGACTTTCTTTCATGAAATATCTAAAATAATTTTATAGATATTTAATATTAAATACCAATTTAATATAAAATATTAGTCTACTAAGTTTACTATTATTTGATTTCACCACAAGAGTATAATTCTTTTTAAATTTACTTAGAGCTTGTACAATCTTCTTTTGAAGACTAAGTGCTATAAAATCCATGCCTAATTGATACTTATCGGTTAACCACATTTAATTTTTCTTGTCAATTTCTTCTTGAATAAAGGCCTTTTCATACTTTTTTAAAGTAAAAATTGTTTGCCACTTAATAACACGAGAAATCATATTCACATTATGAATACCTTCATCAATAGAAATGATATTCACAAATTTCACAATATTTGGCTCGTCATCCTTCATAAGAATAAATTCTTTTTTATGTTTCTCAAATTGAAATTCACTCTCTGAGAAAATTGTTAAATCTATAGATTTCACTACCTTCTTGTCTTCTATCAACTCTTCTCTTTTCACTGTCAATAAATAAGTCTCCCTTGTTTCTACCATAGATTTGGTTTTATTATCTTCTACTTGCAATAATTGGTTCTTATTTTCTTCAACAGATTTTACACACTTTTTGTCACTTATGGGCACCAAAATGTATTTCACTCCATCTTTTATAAATTGATAGATATTCTTTCTAACTGAATGAACTCCATCCATGTCATATTGCCATGGCCTCTCTAACAAAATTTGGCATGTATTCATCTAAACTATATCGCATTAATACTTGTCAGAATATTTACTAAGAGAAAAGTCCACCTTATAATGTTCTTGAATGAAAATATTTCCAACTTCCTTAATTCACCCAATACTATAAGGTTCTAGATATGGTTCAATAGTTAACTTTAGCTTCTTAACTGTTGAATTGGTTATAATATTCTCTTGACTCTCTCCATCGATAATCATCTCACTTGCACTTAATATCTCGTAAGAAAAAATTTATTTGTTTGCAAGTTATTATGCTTCTCACGAGATAACGTTAACCTTTTAATCACACACACAAATACTTCTCCATCTTCAGCGCTAAAATTATTATTGTAATCCCAAGGCGTAGGATTTTGGAATTGAGAATATCTTGTTGGGCCACCTTCCCTATCAATTAGATTTTCAATCCTTTGTTTACTGTTTCTTTTCAACAATGCTGGAAACTAATCTTGAATCACTATCAGTAGTCGTTTCATATTGCTAATTGACTCCCTTTGTTCTTCAATTGCTCTCTAAATTTTGGATAACCACTTCAAGACATAGAAAACATAAATCTAATCTAAGATCTGTAAAGAACTCAATAAGTAGATAAAAATATTAAGAGAAATGGAGTAATTTGATTTAAAATAGGTAAAAGGTTCATCTACAATACATCAAAAAAATATTTATATGAATTATACGACTGTAAAACCCAATAATATGGACATAGACGTCTTTATAGTCTTAATAAAAATAAGACACTAAAAAAACAAACATCTAAATAAAAATAGAAAACTTAAAATATACATTTTCTTAAATAAAAACATGTCTATAAATATGAATGATGCCTATGAGTTTGATATCCTAAATTTTACTTTTAAGCTTCGCGTCATTTTGCAACCATTGAAAGCAAAAACATTGGCTTTACACCACATGAAGATGGCAACTGCATCACTTTTGTGTTCCAAGATGAGGCCGGAGGCCTAGAAGTTCGTAAAAACAGGGAATGGATTCCTACAACTGGTGCACCGAGCGTAATAATAATTAAAGTTGGTAACGTCATTTAGGTAATCAATCTTGTTGGTACTTATAACACACGAAATTATTATTATTATTATTTCATATGGCACTTGATCTATTTATAAACAAGAAGAGGTTACATATAATTTATTATGCACATACGGGTACGGGTGCAAGTGTTGAGCAACAACAAATTCAAAAGTGCTACACACAGGGTGGTGAGGCCGAAAGGCAAAAGCCGATACTCATATGCCTTCTTTCATAATTTCCATAGGGACAAGTGGGTGGAGCCATTACCGCAATTCACCACACACACTAGAGAGCCTCCTAAGTACAGGGGATTCTTGTACAAGACTAAGAAACAAGTTTCATCCCTCTTCAAGCCCTCAATATGAAATCGGCATAACCTATTATACAATCGCCACCAACACTTCGAAATTAACAAAAATATTTCCCTATAGAGATGTTATCATTCTTTTAGTGAGTATTTTATTTCAAATAATCCTGTCTAGTTGATACAACTTATTATAATATCTTAATGACATAAATAGTCTTAAAATTAAATTTCATTTTTGTTCATAAATATTTCCTATTAGGATTTTGGAGATATTCCTAATCTCCAATTTCTTTTCTACACCGTTTGTAATTTCAACTTCATATATTTTGATATGTTCTAACCATAAATATTCATTTCACTATATTTCTTAAACTTTGATGTAGGTATTAATTTAAATAATCCTTTAATAATATTATATATTTATTTAAATTTTGCAGAAATTTTTATTTATTTATTTTTGTTATTTACATACTTTCTTTTTACTGGCCCAAATGCTCATTATATAAGTGTGACTAACACAAAAGATAGGGAAAATGATAAATATATTTCATTAAATTAAGGTTATTGTTAAGGTAAGAGTAAATGTACTCATTGTAAGAGTAAATAATACTCATCTTACTTATAATTTGATTGATTCTTGAAAACTTTTATATGGGTTAATATTAAAAAAAATATCATACTTAAATTTATGGTACCCATTATCTCTTATAATAGGGGTGGCACATCATTTTATGTGTAATGGCTAGTTGAGCTAGCATCATTATAATGAGCGAGAGAATTTTAAAACCCTTGATTTGAGTCGGTTCCATAAAGAATGATTCCCTTATAACTTTTGGCCTTGAAACTTATTTGGAGGGGATGTCTAAGACATCTTGGAATAATAATTTAACTATTAAAAAAATCTCAAAAGTGGGACTTATTAAAATTTTACCTCCTAAAAAATTAGAAAATCCCTGATCTGTGCTTCTTTTAACTCTATATGTGACACCCCCAAAATTTATTTTCAAAATATCATTAGCTGATACCATTAAATGTAACACTTCCAAATATTTAATTACAAAAACATTAACAAAGGTCTCCACAAGAAAAATATCAAGCTACAAATTAGTTCTACTACTGGTCGAAGAAATAAAATCAAACCAACTACTAAGATTAACTTAATCAAATCTATTACCTGAAAAATATTTATGGGTAAGGGATGAACTGTCAATTCAGTAAGAGTAATTAAGATGTACATTTTTGCACTATATCCATGGGCGAGGGATGAATTGTCAATTTAATAAGAATAATTAGGATATACATTTTTGCACTATACAATCCAAATAATAGATAAAGAATCCCATTAAACATATATCACTAATAAAAAATAATTTTACTTAATATCAATATTTCGCACTAAAGCCATTATTAAGCGCTTTATAATAACTTTAAATAATTTATAAAAAAAGATATTACTTAATTTCGAAATTTTAGTTAAATCAATTAGGACATGTTTATAATATTTTTTATTTTAATAAAATAAATTTTTAATCATTAGATTTTGACATAAAAATTAAAAGAGGTATTTAATGTTAATAAGGTTTTATTAAAACTTTACAAAAATTATTGATTTCAATAATATTATTAAGTAATTAAATAAAGTATTTACGTATAATTAAATTGAATCCTTACCTAAAAAAAGGAAAATAACTTTTAATCTTTAAATCTTTTTTCTGAGTAAAGAGCTCTATTTTTCTAACAATTGCTAACGAAATTAGATTATGGTCTACTTTATGTGTACATAATTTTTAGTGGCCGACCACATAGTCCCCTTAATGTTCCCCCCTTATGACCCATGCAACCTATCTATACAATTCATACAACCTCTATAGATAAGGTCCATATAATATTACGAAAACAGTTCATACAACGATATATTCAAAAACTACATATTGTATGCAATTTAAAGTTCATTTACATTGTATCTATACAATTTATACAACCTCCATAAATATGGTCCATACAATACTACAACACAGTCTATACAACGATGTATTCAAAAACTACAGTGTGTCTATGCAATTCATACAACCTCTATAAACAAAATCTATATAACACTATAACATAGTTCATACAACGACGTAAATTAACTTTAAATTTCATACAATGTAGATGAACTTTAAATTACATTCAATATGTAGTTTTTAAATATATTATTGTATGAACTGTGTTGTAGTGTTGTATGGACTCTGTCTATAGAGATTGTATGAAATATATAGGTAGGTTGTATGGGACCATGAGAGGGGATACTAAGAATGACCTTGTAGCTTTTCTGTAATTTTTATTAGTAAGTAGGGGTTTATTGGTTAATTAGTCTCTAATTTAGTATTTTTATAACTTAAAATTTATATTTCAATGTTAATAGGTAAATAATTTGATTGTTAAGTATCCTATTATAATTTATAAAAGCAAAATATGATTTTTTATACGAGATATTATAATTTTTAGAAAATAATGTTAATAAAATTTCAATAAGATGATTATAAGTATTACTCTTACAAAGAGGGATGAGTAAATAAAGAATCATTTATTTAAATTGTTTTGTTTACTTTTAAATCACTAACTAATAAAATTATTTACAAATGTTCAATTAAATTATAGAAAAATAAAATTAAAAATTAAAAGTAACATTGTTGAAAAATATTATATTGATAGAATTATAAGCATAAGACTTTATTAATTAATTTATAAAGCATTAAATTTTAAATACTTAATGCGTTCCTTAAGAGATTTACAGTTAAAAAATAATATAAGATGATCTTGAAAGTATTATTAGCTAAAAAAAAGAGTAAGCAATTGAAAGTATTATTCTCTTAAAAAAAGAGTGAACAAAGTAATCACTTGTTTTTATTGTCTCCTTTACTTTTAAATATCTTATTAATAAAATTAGTTACAATATTCAATTAAAATTATAGAAAAGACAATAAAAAATTAAACTTGACACTTTTGAAATAAAGATATTAATGAATTTTAAACATTGACTTAATTTATTTATTTATAACATGCATTCAATTTAAATTATTTAATTCATTCTAAACTGAACTTGAATATATAAATGACTAATATATCATAAAATTGTTAATTATTATTTTTAAAGAAAAAATTAGTGAAATTGTTTAATCCTATGCCTACTTTTACAGTTATTAGTGTTAATAACTAATTTTTTAAAAACTTTTAATCAATTTGTCCAAAATTCATCTAAATAATGCATCTTAATTTTCAATTTATTTTTATTTTTATGTACTTATAAATTCATCATATTATATATGTCTCAAATTTTATCAATTTATGTTTAATTGTATTTCAATGTGTTCATTTTTTGCTGAAACAAAAAAAAAGGCTAAGCTATATTTAGGTTGCCACAAGGAAAATGAAGGGATTTAGGGGATTATGAGAACACAAAAGATATATATATATATATATATAGAGAGAGAGAGAGAGAGAGGCACCGCCTAGGGGCATCTAGAAAACTAGGGAAATTGAGCATTCAGAATAGAGAGATTAACAAAAAAAAAAAAAATAGAGTTGCCAAAAGAAAAATGAAAGGATTTAGGGGATTACAAGGGAAGGGAGAGAATTTTATAACGAAATTTACATTCTTACTTTATTTGTATTTTAAATTTTATTAAAAATTTGTAAATAACAATGAAACTGCAGACTAATATTTTATATTAAATTAGAATTTAATATACTTTTTAAGAATATCTATAAAATAATTTTAAATATTTCATGAAAGAAAGTCTAAGTAAACGTTAAAGCATTTACTTATTTTTATAAAAAGTGTTGATTTGTTTATATAAATTTAATTTAATATTAATTTAATATAAAGTACTAGTCCACCGTTCGCCACGGTAATTGTTTGTAATTATTAAGTGTAGATCATTACCTTTAGATAACTTTTTCTTATAGGTATCAATTCCTTATTGTAGACTATTACTTTTAAATAGCTATTACTTTATATAAAATAAGTATTTACTATAAAATACTTTTTTCCCTATATTTAAATTTTTACCCTTAAATTTTTAATTTAATTAAAAAGTAAATGTTTACATCACAACAACAACTGGTATGTAATTACCTACTACAAGTTGCCACCATGTGCTGGTCGTGTACTATTAATTATTAATTATTGTCATTAGAGATAAAAATATTTAAAAAATATATTTTTTAAGTTATATATCAAATTATTTTAGATATTTTATGAAAGAAAGTCTAAGATGAGATGTTTCCTAGAACCCGACAATATAGGTTTCATGATGTCTTTTTCAAGATTTATTTAAAATTTTCCATGAGTGATAATTACAACAAATTTATTTAATTAAATAATAAATTAACATAAGGTAATAGTGTTAGATTATTTGACAATAAATGGCTTATGCTACTAAAGGATTAGGTCTAATGTATAGAGTACAATATAATGGTTGGTGGATAATTAATGATTTGGGCTTAACTGGATCCATTGGACTCTTCCCTCTCTATTCTAAACCTGTATATATGATCTGCAGTTTGTTTTTAATTGTACAAGAACATCAGATTGCATTTTTCTCAACTGTCAGAGAACATTAACGGTATTAAGGAAGAGAGGGCAGAATTCTTGAAAGAACAAACTATGGATTCAGATTTGAATTAATGTTTAAAGTCAATTTCCGATCCTGATAAATGCTTTTAATTGGTATCAGAGTCTGATTAATTACACTTGTATTTTCTCCTCCTGCGTCTGTGTTCTTGTTCCTTGCCATGAAACTATTTTTTGTTTTTCATACGTAAACATATAGAGTCCTTCTTGTGGCTTGGATAGAACAAAAACTACTGGGACACCATAAATTGAAATCCATTTAAAAATGGCTTATAAGAAACACATTAAATCTATTGATTACCGGTACTACAATGGATTTTATGCCGTCGACTCGTTGCTTCTAAACTTGATTTTTGGCAATGATGGATTTTCCTTGTAAGCACATATTATAAGAACATTGGATGGTTTTCTAGATGAGTTTTTTCTCCATTATGCATGTTAGAGTGAGAAAAGAAGGTTTTTAGTGTTAGAAAACCAAGTTTTTTGTTATTTTGACCACCGGATGGATTATTAGTGGCTTTAATCGTTAATGACTTGAAAAGGGTTTTAACATTGATAAAAATCGTGCTTTAAAACTAAAAAAAACCATGACTGAAACGTTTTAAAAAAAAGTAAATGAAGAAACGCAAAAATGACAAGAGGAAGAATCAAAAGCCTGACAGGGTGCAAGGAGGACTAGAAGGTGCGTTGCCTGCACTAGTCGGACTTCCCTAAGCTTGGACTAGGCTCCCAAGCCGAGTTTAGCTAGCCTTCTAGGCCTATTTTCTTTCTGATGCTTTTGGATCCTAAGGAGATGGCCTATGCTAGTTATTTGAGTCCATACTTAAAGTAGTTGGATTTAAATTAAGTAATGTGTTTAATTTATTTAATGCTTTGATCAATTAATTACCTTATGGACTTTAATTTAAAATCCTATAATTTTATTTTAGGTCATAATTGATTAACGATGTCATGAAGTAATTAATTGAATTATTTATTTAATTTATATGCATAAATGTTGTGCCTATTTTTTATGCATAATATATTTTGGAAATTAATGTCATATTATGTTTTAATTGGTACTTTGAATATTTTATATTATAACATGATTGAAATTAAATTTTCATATTACATGTTTGATTTTATATATGATATTATGTTAATTGAAAATAGTTTGCTAATCACCAAAGTGAACAAACTAGTTAAATTAAATTTTGTCATGTATGATAATTGTCCAATTAAATATTTATTGCATGGAAAGCTTGTTAGTCACCAAAGTGGCCTAGCTTGGAAATATTTAAACACTTAATTGTGAAATTTTTAATTGTTCATGTTGTTATGATGCTATTAAATGACATAAACGTTTTATTGAAGAATCGAGATTATTAATTATAATGCTAGGAGGTCACCCAAAGGTGGACCATTGCTTATAATTAATAACATTAAAGGGACTTATCAACATATTTAGTTAATATGGTTGTCTATCCAAAGACAGCATGCATGTTGACTAGAATATGATTGATTGTCCATTATAGTATATTTTATTTGCATCATTATCAGTTATAGATAGGTATTTAAAGATCACCTAAAGGAGAATTTAAATACATAATCAAAGTTAGTAGTTAGTCTGAATCCAATTAGGTTTACTCAAGGCATTAATACGTGAGCTATATTTTGTGTTTTTAGCATCAACTAATTTGTTCGCTTTAAGAAATGGGCTTGTCAAGTTCAATGGTCTAACCTATGCCAATTGGTCTGAACAAATCCAATTTTAATTGGGTGTAATAGATTTGGACTTAGCCATAGTTTCAGACACAAGACCGCAGTACCCATAGTTTCAAACGCAAGGCCTATGGCTATAACGGAGACTAGTTCTGAAGTTGACAAGTCTTATTACGAGGTTTGAGAACGGTCTAATAGGCTAAGTGTAAACTTGATGTGAATGACAA
>JAOXYD010107202.1:0-11568 GCA_028565735.1 Pinacopodium congolense
CTCTCTCTGCATTGTTTCGATATTCCCTTATCCCTATCATATTAAATAAATTTTATTAATTTAAAATTTTTTATTTTCTATTATATTAGGTGTGAATGATTGTGATTGATCATAGTTTCAAATTTTTGGAGTGATTATATTGATTGATTAGAACATAAACTCCCAAATATATCAAATATGTTTTTATCTATTATGATCTATTTGAGATATTGATTCTTGACACTTAAATCTTTTTCAAAATTTTGGATTTTGTGATTTTATATTTGATCATAGTTTGTATAGGTTGTGTGATTTTGTTTTCAAATTTTGAAAGATTATATCTTAGGTTTTAAATCTGTTCACTTTAGAAGTGTCAAATCTATCCAGATTTTTCTATGTTAAATTTCAACGTATTTTTGGACATTTTAATCAATTTCTAAAATCCTAGTAAATTTTTTTCTGATTCCCTACATGTCCTAGGGTGAGTTAAATTTTTGTTTCAAATTTTTCGAAGGCTATCTGAGTTGATTTAAAAATCATTTTTTGGATACACCTAAACTATTACTATTTTTCTATTTTTATGTTAATGGCATATTTTGATTATACAAATCAGTTCTGGGTGTGTAAACTTGTGGTTTTTGGTTTTTATTTTTAATGATTTTGAGATTATGTAGGTATTTTTAGTTTGATTTTTGAGCACTTATATCTTTTTTTTAGGGTTTATATTTGCAAACTGCTTAAATCTGTCTAGAATTCATTCATTTTTTTTCATACATATATTTGAGCATCCAAATCAAATTTATTTGCTTCCAAATTGAGGTTTTCTATTTTTTAAGTCTCAAAAGTGTTATTAAATATTTAACTAATTTTTTATAGGCTTATTTGACTCTTTGGAAGTATTATTATTCTATTCATTAAATCTATCTAGGTTTGGATTAAGTGATTATTTCAAGATGTGCTTCATTATCATACAAGTTTTTTTTATATGAATTAAATCTGGGATAGTAAGTTTTTTTTCAGCTTTAATTTGTGTCATTGACCATTTATTTCATTAGTGAAAGCTTTGGAACCCTTAGATTGATTGTGCTTTAAGTGAAATACATTCATAAATGTCCTTAGTCACTTGAAAAGGGGTAGTTGCATTGTTAGATTGCTAAAGGATGTCAAGGCTTCTATTTTCCATCTAAAAAGTTAGAAGGCTCCTCTTTGCCTTAGAAGATTGGGTTGTAGAGGCTCCTCTTTGCCTAGAAAAATATTATCTTGTGAAGGCTCCTCTTTGCCTTAAAAAATTGGGTTATAAAGGCTCCTCTTTGCCTAGAAAAAGATGGTCTTGTAAAGGCTCTTTTTTGCCTAGAAAAAATTTTTCCTATAAAGGCTACTCTTTTCATAGAAAAAGATTGTACTTGTTTTTGCTTTAACTAGTTAAGAAAAATAACTAACAAGTAGTTGGAGAGGAGACGTAACCTATCTTTAGGGTAGGTAAACTTCTTTAACAAATTGTGTGTCTTGCCTTCTCTTCTCTCCTTTTACTTATTACTTATTGTGCATTATCAGTTTAGCATTTGCTGTTGCATATCTCATTAAATCAATTTGGTTAAGTGTTAAGTTTAAATTTTGTAAGAAATTTTTTAAGACTCAATTCACCCTCCTCTGGAGTTCCTTTAGGGCTTACATGGTCAAACCTCCAGAAAATATTTGTCCATGAGAAAGTAAACGTAAAATGTAGCAAAGGGAGTGCTTAAAAGGCTTGGAAAAAACGTAGCAAAGGGAGAGCTGAGAAGAAAATAACTTAAAGGTCTCTATATATAACAGATTTGGTGGAATTAATTAAGAGAGGAAGAACAATGCCGCACATAGAAAACACATGCTTCCAAGCTCCAAGGGTGAGAGGCAAGATTCAAGCATCGAGAGCTCCATCAAATTTTATTTTATTTTATTTTCCATATTTTCACTTACATAAGGGAAGACAAAAACTATTATATTTATTTTATTTTTATTTTTTCTCATTATGTTGTGTATTTTGGAGATCATGGATATGGATGAACTTATTTCTATTATGAGTGGATAAAATATTTTAGGATTTGTTATTTGAACTATTTGTGAAACTTTGGTTATTAAGTTAATATTATAAATGTTTGTGTAATTTATTGAGCTTAAACCTTGCAACAAATCGAAAGAGTGAGTTTGGTAATCTGAATTAAATGTATAACGAGAGTTGGCATTTAATAGACCTATAGATGACAAGTTATTGATGTTTTAGGAAGAGATTTCAATATATTGATATACTGCCTAAAGGATTGCTTCACATTTAGTTGAATGTTTAGCAAAGGCTTTGCATATCGAGAGATCCCAAAATTAATCCTAATTTATTTAACTAGTGACATTTAGTTTTGCTTTGAGAGAGGGTAGGTAAAATTTTAGGAAATCTTGGGCCAAGCTTAAATTGAATCAATCAAACTAGAGGGAAATAAATAGAGATAATGATAAGTCATATTCTTTAATCTTGATTCTCTCTAAGTTTTGGTTTACAGTTTTGGCATTAGTTACGTTGTTTGATTTTACCATTTTTTCATTTTACTTATCTTTTCAAAATTTTTTAAATTGATTTCTTAAACAAAGCATAACCTGAATTGAGTAGTGTTTAACTAAAATTCTTGTGGTATTGATATCCTCTTTTTACTACAAGTTATGACCCATATACTTGAGGTTTTGAATGTAAAACTAAGTTTGGTTTTGCAATTAACAGTATTAATCAAGTATTTGTAAATCATTGGTCAACCAATTGAGCTTTTAAAAGATATTTGTTGATTACTTAGCATAAATTGCTCGACCAATGATCGATCGATCGATTTATGGTTTTAGTCAATCCATCATGTATCTAAATATGTAACAACTAGTTTCTTTTTCTATCTAACAACTTTTTCAACCCTTTTAATGGCTAGGAAACCTCTCTAATGAAATTTTGAGCTTTGTAACTCTCTATATATAAGAGTCCTAAGTGTTGTGGAATAATTTTTTATGCGCTCTGATGATGTCTTGAATGGATTAAGAGTGTGTATTATAAATAAGAAAGAGATTTAGGGTAATTATGAGTTGTCTTGCATTTATTATATTTAATTTGATTTCATAAGTCCCTTTGAACATTGTTTTGATCAAGTAAGAGGTTTTGGTTATGTATGCTTGATTTGAGATTGAGAGATTTTGTTTGGGGCTTGATTTTGTTGTTAAGATCATTTTCGAAAGGGTTACTCTTCACCCTTTCTAAAGTAAGATTTGTATTATGGATTATTCTTCACTCTAAAGTAAGATTTGTAAGGGTTGCTTTTCACTTTATTGAAAATAAGGTTTTAGGGGGATCTCTTCATTTTAAAGAAGATTACCTGAGTTTGTAAAATTTTCAAGTGGGAGCTTAGAGAGTTGATGTAGGAAAAGGGTTGTTTTTCCAAGCCATTATAAACATTGATTTGCATCTTCTCCCCCTTACTCTTTTATTTTATACAAATTATGATTGTTGTTGATTTGCTCAAATTTTAATTATTGAATTGAATTTGTGTAATCATTGTTTTAAGTTGACTTTTGGTTTTGGGATTATATACATCCATTGGAAAAGTTGGTTTAGATGGTTTAAAGTTTAGAAATTTTTTAACACCTAGTTCACCCCTTCTAGGGCTAACACCTTTGATAAAACTATATCAATATCTCAAGTTCTTTTTCTCATTTAGGGGGTTTGACTTATTAAAACAATATACAATAACTTTTCAATTAATAAAGTCCTCTTTTTAAACACCCTATATGACTTAGTTGTTAATGAATAACTTATAAAAATACCTTCATCTAATTTCTAATCAAATTTAACTAGGTTATTCTCAGTATTTAAAATATAGCACCTAACCCTAAAATCTTTTAAATAACTAATCTTTAATTGGTCCCTATGTTAAAGCTCATAGGGGATCTTATTTATAGTTGGTCTTAATTAGACCTTGGTGTATATGTGGAAAGTAAAAGCTATGACTTCCACTTAAAAATATTGTGGAAGGTCATACTAATTTATCATTGTCCTATAAATTTCTTGTAATGTCATTTTTTTCCCTCTCAACAACTCCATTTCGTTAAGGGGTCCTAGGTATAGAGAAATTAAAAATTTCATGTTCATCAAAAAATATTTCAAATAAATTATTTGTAAATTCTCTACTATGATCAGTCCTAATTGTTGTAGTTATAACTCTTTTCTCATTTTAGTATTATTTTAGCAAATTTACAAGTGATCCTAAACATTCATCTTTACTATCAAGAAATAAAACCCATGCAAGCCTAATAAAATCACTAAAAATAATAAAAATATAAGTCTTTCCACCTAAACTAGCAACTCTAATGGGAACAAATAAATACATATGTAAAAGTTCCAAAAATCTATTTGATTTTACCAATTTCTTACTCTTGAAGGAACTCTTAGTTCACTTCCTAATTTGGTAAGCTCTATATACCATGTCCTTCTCAATCTTCACCTTTAATAGTCCATTCGCTAACTTCTTGTTATTTATGTTGGATATAAGCTTCATGCTTGCATGAACTAATATTTTATGCCACATCCAAGCATTTTCTCTCATAAAAAGAAAGAACTTTACATCATGGTTAGAGAGGTCATTAAGATAAATTACATAAATGTTTCCTTGTCTCTTACTAATAAATACAATACTATTGTCTAACACCTTAGAAACAATACATAATTTTCATTTAAAACATAATTTAAAATATTTTATCACAAAGTTGACTTAAATTAAGCAAGTTATGCTTCAAGCTATCAATCAAAAGTACAATTTGAGTCATAGTGTGATTATTCTTACCAACTTTTCCAATGTTAATAATCTTTTCCTTGGCATTGTCTCCAAAAGTCATACATCCTGCATCCTTGCTCTTGAGTGAAATAAATTGTAATACATCACCCATCATAAAGTTAGAGCATCCCCTATTTATGTACCTCTTTCTTCTTTTGAATTCCTATAAAATAAAGGATTTATTTCACTTTAGGTACCCTTATTAACTTGGGTCCTTAGAGTTAGATATCTTCTTACCACCTAAACCTTGTAATGATCTATGGAACTAGTTTTATTTGTCATGGAAAATTTTTTCTACATGCCCAAATCTTTCACAAAAATGACAAATCATAGGAACATCATAGAAATAAGAATATGTTCTCATGTTATTATACCTATATGCACTTTTTGGTCTCCTATCCTTAAATTCCATCCTTAGATGACATTAATGCCTATAATAAGAACAAAACTTATTTCTAGCTTTTTGTACATGAATTGTAAGAAGCATGAGAATATGTTAGTCTAAATTGTCTCATATGAGGCTTAATTGCATTATTTTTTGTTTTTTCATTTTAAAAAAAGTATGCCTATTTTTTGGTTACATCCCATTCCTTCCTAGATTTAGGTATTGATGCATATATAAAATCATGATGATTCTTCCTAAATTGGGATCTAGATGATGATGCAAATTCTTAAATGAAGGTCTAGATACATACTCTTCATCTAAATTCTTACCCTTTATAAACACAAGTTTGGCACTGGTATAAGTACTCCTTTGAGAGAGTTCTACATAACTATCACTGGAAGCCTTTTGTGATACAAACATGTTTTCGAAATTTTCATTACCTCTTGTGAATTTAGCTAAAGATTATTTAAGAGCATTTACCTCTTTATGTAATGTCTTTTTTAGTACTATTTGGTACCGAGGATGAGGAGGAGGAAGGGGGGAGGAGGGAAGGAAGTGAAATAGGTTCTTTAATTATTTTTTAAATTAATGAATCCTAAGTTTATAAAGCCTTGTAAACTAATGTAGAGCCTAATAAAAAATTTTAGTTTCACTCAAATTCACTGTATATCACTTAAAATTTAATAAAAAATTATAGTCCTTTATAAAATGCTAAAAGCAATACAACTAACACATTCCAAATACAACATTATACTTACAACTCCAAAGTTATTTCAAACATTCAAAATTTATCACAAAAGCAAAATAAGCATCAAAATTTTCAAATTTCACTAACACCCTTTAATTTATCATAATTTTGCAATAATTTTCACAAATTGAATTTAAGCTCAAATTTGATAGGGTCAAATACTACCATCTTTCCCTAAATTAGATAAAAAAACATTACTCCCCCTAAATTCATTCATTATGAACAAAAGACCCTTACTATTCATAAATAATCTACTCCTGCTAAATAGAAATAATATCCCATCAACCTTTCTCCCTTTTTGGAATCGTTAAAAAGGTAAATAAACACATATAAACAAGTAAAATCATGAAGAAAACAAAAAATATCATAAAACAAGCACACAAGAATCATGAAGAATTTCCATCTATCATGCCTAGCTCTGTTCTCATCCTGTAAAACTATTCTCGCACATTGGTTTAGTTAAAATCTCCATTCTCGCACATTGGTTTAGTTAAAATATCTAATAATTGATGTATTGAATTCACAAATTCTAGCTTAATATCCCCATTTTTAACATTATTTCTAATGAAATGATATCTAATGAAATGAAAATTATTAACAAATTCTTAGAATGCTATATGAGATTTTTAGTGAGACAAATCACACTTGTATTATCAAACCTAATAGGAATTTATTAAACCCAATCCAATAATCATTAACTTGTTGTCTAAATCATAAATTTTTGTACAACAACTACCGGTGACTATATACTAGGCTTCTAGCATGAAAAAAGATATGAAATTTTATTTTCTATTAAATGAAGACATTAAGACATTGCCTAAAAATTGACATACATTAGATATACTCTCCCTATCTAATAAGCTACACACATAATCTACATATGAATACCCAATTAAATCTAAAAATTTATTTCTAAGATACCAAAGTCTTATGTTCATTATTCCATATAAATATCTAAGTATGTGTTTTATGGCTAATAAATGTGACTCCCTAGGACATGCTTGAAGCCTAGTATATAAGTGTACAATAAACCTTATATCAGGCCTACCTACAGTTAAATACAACAAATTATCAATCATATTTCTATATTATTTCACGTCTGTAAGCTTACCAACTTCAACTTTGTTTAACTTGGTGGACATGCTCATGGGTATGGCTATAGGTTTGGCTTGATTCAACCCAAAGCATTTGAGTAGCTCCTTTGTATACTTAGCTTGATTGATGAATATTCCTTCCTTCATTTGTTAACTTAAAGCCCAAGGCAGAAAACCAATTCATCCATCATGCTCATTTAGAGTTCCCTACTCACGCCCTTTGAAAACTCTTAATATAATTCCTCATTAGTAGCACCAAATATAATATCATTAACATGTATTTGAATAAAAAATATCATCCTTTTCTTTCTTAATGAACAATGTATATCTACCTTTCTTTAAAAAAGCTATTTTCGAAGAGAAAAGCACTTAGCCTATCATACCATGTCTGAAGTGCTTGTTTTTAGCTATACAAAGCCTGAGAAAGTTTAAAAATGTGCTTGAGTGCCTCAAAACTAGGGGTTGCTTTATGTAAACTTGTTTTTGAAAAAAATATTAAAAAATTCACTTTTTATATTCATTTGAAAAAGTTTAAAAACCATGTATGATGCAATTGTAAGTAATAGCCTAATTTATTTTAACCTAGCTATTGGGGAAAATGTTTCATCATAGTTTATTCCTTCTTCTTGGCTAGATCCTTTACCGATTGACCTAGCTTTGTTTCTTACTATGTTACCTTATTCATCTAATTTGTTCTTAAAGACCTATTTTATGCATATAATTGGGGGATATTTTGGTCTAGATACTAAAGTCCATACTTTAATTCTTTTAAATTAATTTAACTCTTAGTTTATGGCCAAAATCCACTGTTTATCTCTTAGGGCTTTCTCTACATTCCTAGGTTCATGTTGATACATATATGCAAGATGAGACAAAAATTTTAAAATAAGCTGTAGTGGTTGCCCATTTTTTAGCATCACCTCTATTTGGTTTGATAGATGATCCTTCTTTTATTTCCAATCCTTTGGTAACTCATCATCCTTCCTTTTCTTACTTGGTTCAACAATGGCTTCATGTGGAATAGTTTGTCCATTCTCTTTTTCTTCTTTACGAGATAGCTTTTCCAATTCCTTGGATAAAACTATATTATTATCTTCAAGATCTCTCTTACTTTTAAAAAGGTTAGCCTCATCAAAAATACATGCATATATTCTATAATGACATAAGTTCTTTTGTTAAACACATAATCTACTATTTAATGAGTGGCCTATATTGGTTCTAAAGTCAAATTTATCTAAACTATCCTTTTTCTTTAAAATGTAGCATTTACACCTAAAAACATTGAAATAACCAATTTTATGTTTCTTACCTTTTCAAATTTCATATGGGATTTTATCTATTTTAAGCCTAATATATACCTTATTTACTATATGGCGTGCACATACAATGACCTTAGCCTAATAATACTTTGGTGAATCATATTCTATAATCATGGTCTTTCCCATTTTTTGGAAAGTTCTATTCTTTCTTTTAATTACATAATTTGGGGAGTCTTAAGGGTTGAAAATTATGAGATATGACATTATCATCACAAAAGTTTTCAAGCAATTCATTTTCAAATTTCCCAGCATAGTCACTTCTAATAGATAAAACAGATACATCTTTTTTATTTTGAATTTTCTTAGCAAAGTTTACAAATGACTTAACATATTCATCTTTACTACTAAAAAACAATAACCTTGTAAATCTACTACATTCATGTACAATTATAAACGCATATAATCCACCAATTAAGCTAGCAACCCTAGTCAGTCCAAATAAGTCTATATGAATAAGTTTGAGAGGTCTAGAGATTGTTATCGATTTCTTACTTATGAAGGAACTTCTTATTTGTTTGCCCTTTTTTACATGCTCCATAAATCTTATCTTTCTTAAATTTCACACTTGTAAGCCCATTAATGAGTTATTTGGAGTATAGTTTTACCAAAAGATCTATGCTCACATTTTCATCCCTTCTATGCCAAATCCATGCACATTTTCTTATAGAAACTAGACAATTATATCAAGGATAAATACATCATCTAAATAAAAAATATAGGTATTTCCTTTTATTTCAATTAAGAATGAAATACTATTTCCTTTTCTTTTATTTAAGAATAAAATAATATTTTCACTTATTTTTAAACTATACAAGCATTTAAAGCACACTTAATAATATTTGTCACTTAATCGGCTAACACTTAATAAATTATTCTTTAAACCATCTATTAGAAGAAAATTATCAATTAAGGAGCAGTTATCCTTAATGACAATTTCCTTACTCTTGGCATTGTCTCCAAATGTCACAAATCCACCATCCTTACTTTTAAATAAGATGAATTGAGAAGGGTCACCTATTATCTATCTTTGACATCCATTATTAACATATCATTTGCTTCTCTTCTTGGTAACCTATAAAACATGATAATCATTTTGATTTAGGTACTCACATCAACTTGGGTCTTTGGAGGTTAGACACATACTTATTCCAACCTCTTGATATAACAATCCTACTTAGTCTATCATAATAGATAAGCTATACATGCTTATAGTAACCACAATATGTACAAAATAAGGGTGTATGAAAGCTACATACATTTCTAAAACCATACCTAGGTCTAGATTAATTATAGGTCCAAGAGTTATAATGTTGAACATGCTAATAATATGATCTCCTATCATTGTGTCTATGTTGTGATGCTCTTTTAGGTCTTATTTTTAACTATATATGTATGAATAATGCATCTTCTTAGGTTATGGTCTACTTGTGGATGCATTTTGATCATTAGTCCTAGGCATAGGTTTATTTTCCAAAATTTTCCCTTTTATGAAAGTTGTCTTACTAGTTCCATTATCACTATTATAGCCTAATTCATGTTTATCATTGGCCATCTTTTATACTCCTAGCATTGTTTCTAATTTCTCATTTCCTTTTGTAAGTTTGGATAACCATATTTGTAGTCTTAAACCTTTCACCGTTTTTTTAATTTAATCCTAGACCCTTTAAAACTTCCTGTTGAAGTCCTATACCTATGCAGATTAATCAAAGGTTGTCCTTATAGGATTTAATTGGAAAAATCATGAAAGGTTTAAGATTTAATTAGAAAAATTGTGAAAGGTTTAAGATTACATATAGGGTTATCTTGAATATTTTTAGTCCTAAACTTTTCATAATTTTTCCAATTAAATCCTAAACCTTTCACAAATTTTCCAATTAAGTCCTATAAAGGCCTCCTTTGATTAATCCGCTTAGATATAGGACTTCAATAGAAAGTTTCAAAGGTATAGGACTCAATTGAGAAATTGATGAAGGTTTAGGACTACAAATATGATTAACCCTTTGTAAATTTAGCTAATGACTCATTAAGGGATTCAGTTTCCCTTTTTAGAGAATCATTCTTATTTACCAAGTTTTGTCTATCCTTAATACCTAAGTTCTTAGATTATAGTTCAAATCTAAGCTTCTAATTCTGTAAATTGCATTTATTTATTAATTTCATGATTTAGTTGGACTTAGTGGACAATTTCTTCCTTTTCTTAGTTAAAAATTCTAAATATTCCACCAATTTATTATAATTGAAATCCATATCACAATTAGAGGTAGAGGAAGATGATAGCTTATCATGTTCCATGAAACACATGTTTGCTACTTCCTTTTCTCTTTTAGATCCACTTTCACTCTATGTGGATTTTAGTGCCTTTTTTTTCCCCATTTCTTTCTTCTCCTTCTTCTCATTGTCATTGAGGCGTGGGGATTTTTTGACTATACATGACTTTTTTGATTGCACTTAAAATAAGTAAGGCTAACTAACTTATTTTCATAATAAGATTTACCTTCCCTTCTTTATGTGGATGCCTTCCTCTTTAGAAATTTTTTGAAGCTTCTTATAAGAAACGCTATATCTTCATCTCACTTCTAGTTGTGTAGGCCTCATCATTACTTTGTATCTCCTTAAAGCTTTAAATTCCATGTTTTTATTCCTTTATATGAACTTCTCTTCTTGTGTTTCTTTAAGTCTGATATTATAGGTCAAGAGAGATCTTATTAGCTTATCAAGGGGCAGAAATTTAGGTCCTTGGCTTTTTAGATTGTTATCACTTTGGCCTTCTAAAACTTTGGTAAATCCTTAAGTATCTTTATTATAAGCTCAATGTTAGAGTCTGTCTTACCTAGACATTTTAAAACATAAAAAATGTATAAAAAAAGCATACATGGAGAAAATAGATTCGTCATTGATTTTGGGCTTATGTCATCTATTACGTCTAAAAGACCTTGAATAAAACCTGAATAAACTACACCACCATAGAAAAAAAAACTTCTTACTATATTTGTTCCTTTTGATAAGTTCAGATTTTATTTTGTTAAGTAATAAGATTATTATTTATTCTGATCCTGTAGTTTAGAAGTACTTACTGGTAAAGAAGGAGGTGAAGCCTAATGGATACTCCTACTTTAGGACTTTGATGTAGAGATCAAAGATAAGAAAGGCTCAAAGAATGGGGTATCAGGTCACTTGAGTAGGCTAGTGCATCATGATGCAGATACGA
>JAOXYD010107213.1:0-11566 GCA_028565735.1 Pinacopodium congolense
TTAATTATTGATTGCATTTGCTTAATATTGACATAAAGTTTGGAATTCCATTTAAGTTGAATTTTGGTTAAGAATTTAATATTGCTTAAATTGACCAAAGGTGTTTAAAGTATTTTAATTTCACAATAAGTTTTTAAACACCCAATTCACCCCTCCCCCTCTTGGGTGCCATAAGGCTAACAATGACCAAGTGCATATCTTCTACTTAGGACTCATACCATCCACTCGTAATCTCATAGATGCTATTGCTGGAGGTACTTTGATGAGCAAAATCCTAAGTGAGGCATACGAATTGATTGAGGACAAGGCATCCAATAGCTTTCAATATAATTTTGAGCCTTTTTATCGGCAACGATTTAGAGCTCATGCCATTAATGAAACCCTAATTTTTTAAGATTAATTGGTAGACCATAACAAGCAATTGGAAGGTTTATAAGATTAATTTGGTAGTGGTATGTTTCAATGTCCTATGGCTTGTGATTATTGCTTTAGTTCCTTTCATGCTTCTATAGATTGTCAAATAAGACCCTCTTGTGCCTTCAATCCTAGTCAAATTCATTATTCTTATACTAGGCAAGGCGTGAACTCTTATAAAATTTCTAAGAAAAGCTACCCTATTTATGACTACCAAAATGCCCATGTTAATCCTCAAGTTGAACCTCCTTAAAATCCAATTAGTCAAGAAAAGTCTAATCTTGAAGATACAGCAATGAGGTATATACAAAGAAATGAGTCTAGGATGCAATCCCATGAAAATTCAATTATGAATTTGAAGACTCAAGTAGGTTAGATTATTCGATTATTAGATGAGCAGTTATCATAACCCTTACCTTCTATGTTTGAACCTACTTCTCAAGAGCATATTATGGCCATCACTGTACCAAATGATCATGAAAAGGAGGATGTGAATGAAAAAGAAGTGATGGAAAGAACCAAAGAAGTGAAAGAAGTTAAAAATGGAAGTTTTTCACCTAGGTTACTGATTCCAATTTCCAACCCTACCAACCTAGGATTCCATATCCACAAAGATTAGATACTCCATCTAAGAGATCTTTTCAATTGTTTTAAAAAGTGCATATACCTTTATTCAGTGTATCTCAATTAGATGAGCATCTAGGAAAAAATCAATCCATAGTTCAAGAGTTGGAAAGGTCTTATCCAAATTTGAAAGAACTATTGATGAACATGATCACACCTGTTAATCCAACTCTATCTGTTAGATGTGGACCAACTGAAATAAAATTTTGTGCTACGGATAGTGATGATGATTTTCTAATTCCTTATAGAAATCATGTTGTGAGATTTTTTTATTGTAAGGAAAGTGTTGAAAGTGAAAATGAAGTTGTTAAAAGTGAAGAAAATGTTTATGCCTTCCCATTGGATGATCAATTAGATAATGCTTGTGATGATTTCATTGGTGTTAAGGAAGAATTTTAAATGGAAGAAAAAGTTTTAAAGGTTCTTAATCATGATGCATTTGTCAAGGAAAATGAGGTTGAAGGTGTGAAAGCATTGGAGTTTATCGATTTCATTGGTGTTTATGCTTTCAATTCAAGGTTAACTATGGTAATTCAAGACTTTTTACCATGGTATTTTGAAAGTCATGATTCATGTTTCATTAAGAATCCATGGTGAAATGATAAAATTCTTTCAAATCATTTAAAAACTCTTCACAATTTGGCCCTTTTTTTTTACAAGGAGAATGAATTGAATTTGATGGATTCTAGACCAAGGAAGAGACATAAAATTCTCTAACCTTAAGGTCCAACTAAAAAACCTCAAAGAAGTACTTATTATGAGGCAACTCAACTTTAATTTCAGTTCTGTTGATCTGAATTTAGTGTATTTTAATTCAAATAAATGTGTTGAAGCCTTTTAAGTGTGTTTGAATTAAGTTTGATGTATTTTCTTTCGTCTATGCTTAGTTTAGTATGTTTGATTTGTTTTTAGGAGTATTTTTAGTTAAATTCTGAAGTAATTTGATGAATAATCCAATCCACGTTATTAGGGCTTGAATTTGGAAGGATTTTGAGATGAAATTATATTAAAATTCGGCTTTAAAAGGTTTAAGCAGAACTTTAACGGTGGTATGTTAGCCCACCATTAATGGATGAGCATGCCACCGTTGATGCATTCAATTTTAGAACATTAATGGTGGGCTATTCTTCCTATAATGGCGCCATTGAAGGATGAACAGAGTGCTATTAAAGGTTGAATCTGGCAATAAAATGATGTAGTCTCACTGTTCAAAGTCTTCTTCCTCTTTCAACCATTCTGAAACCCTCTTTTTTGTCTCTTTAATTTCAAATCCTCATAACTTTCTCATTTCTTAACCAAATTGAACGATCTTGATGTTTATTTTTCACATTTTTCCTCCTCTATAAGAATCTGCCATCAATTTGTTCTGAAAATCAATAGATTTTTCAAAATTACCTCTGAACTAATTCAAATCTTTTTCTCCATTTTAAGGCATAATTCTCAAATTTCTCTCAAGATAGGCATCAATTTGATTGGGTTTTGGTATCATTGTGTTCAAAATTTCATTAGCTTTCTTTGATACTGATGTCATTCAATTTTATTATAGTTAAAAAATCTAGAATATTCTGATCAAAACATGAATATTCCGGCGACCCTTACAGGAAAATTTTCTAATTTTTCTTACCATTTTCTGACTTGTTTGTGTATGTTTATTAAATAGTTTCTAGTCAAATGGTGCATAGGAGGAAGAGATTGGCTTTTGATCCTATATGATTTATAAGTCAAGAGAATTTTGACTGGTACGAGGCACATCAGAGAAACGATTTCATTGTTGAGCATCCAATCCATCTGGATTTGGAATCTCAGTTCAATATATCTGATGCCTCCTAAACATTAGGATGGGAGTCGATTCTTACGCTTACAGGTCCATTCTACCCTGATCTAGTTTGCGAGTTCTATGCGAATATTGAAGATAAGGAAGAGGACGACACAATTGAGATCCATTCGACTGTTAGAGGTATTACTATCCCTATCACTCATGCTTCTATAAGGAGTACCAAATGATAGGGATGTATTTGTTAAGGCTAGGGACACTCTTCATGGGATTTAGTCACTTCGGATCCATCATTTTCTATTGCTACTGTTAGGGATGCCTTAGGACTGACTAGGAATGCCTGAGGGTATATTATTACTGCCTTAGAGGCTCAGAAAAGGATTATAGTTGCACTTATTAGTCATAATGTTGCTCTCTAAGCTAGTGGATTGAACAAGATGCAGTATGTTGATGTATACCTATTATATAAGATATTGAATGGATTAGGTGCTATGTCGGGATTACCATTAGCTGGCTTTGTTATTTTTTCCATAAGAGATGTGGTGAAGATCAAGAGGCCCAGAAGAACTTCTATTTTCCTTGTTTATTAATGAGAATATTTAGGGATGTAAGAGTTCCTTTCAACTCTATACCGTCTGACGATTATACTTGTTAGAACATAATCAATGAAAGTGTGCTTAATCTATGGCATTTTACTTATCAAGGAGGCCCCTGCACAACCTAAGTTTCATGAGGATATGTGTGAGGCTTCATCTGAGGCGACTCTAAGCGTTCTTCCATCTCGTCCACATTCACTTTCTACTACTTTAGTCCCACCACCATTAACTGCTTCTGATGATTTTCAGGTTACTATTCTTCAGTACCTGATTAATATGGAGACTCGTATGACATCTAAGCTTTTAGAGTTTCGATCATCCTTATTGTTCAATATGTCTCGTTGTTTTTATGGTCTTCAGCATCATGTTGATTATTTGATTACACGAGTTAGGAGCCTTGAGGATTATCCGCAATTACGGGATGTCGATGATCCTTCTTCTTAGTTTCTTTTGGTTATTCATTTTTTTTATTTTAGTTTCAGTTTAGTAGTGTAGGTTTATATTGTTATTCTATTATATCTTATGATTGTTTTTTATATATAATGGCTCCTTGATGTATTTGAATTCCTTATTTATATAAGTGGAGCATCTTTTGGCTATTTTTCTGTGTTGTTTTTCTTATGATTTCAGTTCCTACACGTCCATTCTATTACACCAATGGATCTTCAAGTCTATATCAAACTAGTGTATGTCTTTCCCTACTCTCCTACATTATGCTTTTCACTTTATCTATTAAACATTGAGGACAATTTTTAGTCTAAGTGTGGGGGAGGGATATTATCATATTGATCTGTTTATTCACTTGAATTTTGTTTGTTTCATAGTAATTTCATTTATCATCAATTTCATTGTAGTCTATAAATTGTGGAAAAAAAATTTCGATTTTCATCATTCTTATTGTCCATGCTTTCATTTGAATTCAAATATTTTGACAATTTGAAATGTTATATGATTAATTTTGACTATTAATGACTAAATTCCTTTAATTTATTTCATAATTTAGAAGGTTGATACCCTTATGATTAGGATGATATTCCACACATAAAATGCAACATTCTGATTAATTTTTTAACTTCTTTTAAGGAACTTTTATCATTCAAAGAAAAAAGAAAAAGATTAAAAATTAAGCAAATATATATAATTAATTAATTAGTTAAATAAATAAGAAGAACCACTCCTCTTATTTCTAATCTTATATATGTGTCTATAAAGGAAAAAGAAAAAGAAAAAATAAATGTATATGTATATAAGATTTGAAGTTATGAGTGGAACTAATGGTTGATTGAGTTATTGTGACACAATTGAGTAACTAAGAGTCGTTCACGACAAAATATTCACTTTCATGTAAAAAGATTGAAGTGACCTCTCAACTAAACTGCTTACAAATTTAATGAATTAGGTGATTAATTCGTTTTTATTTTAAATTATTTTCAAGGATGTGGAAATGTCAAAAAGATGATGCATTAAACTCACTTTATTTACCTTTTACATATGGAAATTATTTTTAGATTTAGGTTGAAGTTTGAAAAAGAGAAAAATGATTTAAATGCATTTTCAATTTGATATGATTCATTAATCTTATAACATTTCCATGCATTAATATTTTTAAAGGATCAAGAAAGCATTTTCAATAATTATAGTATTAATTTTGAATAAATTTTTACTATTTTTATATCTTATTATGAAATTAATGATGAGTTAATTTGCTTAAAGATAAATAAATACTTAAGTGTGGGGGAATTGTTAGGGGTCAACCTTTACATTTTCCTAGTATATAGTATCCTGAGTGTATAGATAAGTGTACCTCCAGTTGGATAGATCATCCTGATTATTCTTGGCTTAAAAAATCTGCTTTCATTTCACATTTAAAAAATCCTTCTCAGCCTGAGCATGGTCAAAGAACCATAAGAGAAATTTTAGGATCAATTAAGGGAATTAATCGTAAAAAATCAGTTAAGCTAGTAAGTGAAAATGGTGAGTCTACACCAACTTTCAATGACACAATTTTTGAAATTGTTGAATGTAAGCATCAATTTCAAATCGTTGAAAATAAGATAAATGAAGAGTTCAAGATAGTATTTGAGTTCTTAGATTTCATAGGTATTTCATCTTTTGATTCGTGAGCAAAAGTTTAATACTTAGAATTGTTTCCAAAATGCTTTGACAAGGGTAAGACTTATGAACTTAGGACCTTTCTGTTATATAATCCTTACAACAATGAACTAATCTCATGATATATATTACTATTTTTTAGGTCATACATAAAACTATAAATTAGGTCACTCTCTAATGACACCTATAAGTAGATGAATTAGACATTAATAAATAAATAGATTTTTTCTTTTAGAATTGCACCTTTAGGAATTTATAGTGTGATGATGATATGAATGCCTATTTACTTCAAGATTAAACATATAAATAATTATAAAAATAAACGACTTCAAAATAGAGAGTATGTTATAGCACCTTATTTATACATATTTTAGGCATGTTTTTGTATGGATTATTTTTTGTTTGAGGGATATTTGCATATTATTTAGGTGCATATTTAGTTTGTTTATGAAAAAGATTCTACCTAAATTGATTTGGATTATTCTTTATGTTTTTTTGGAATTGGTGAGCATTTTGAGGTACTTTTGGAAGAAGTTAGAGTAGAAAAAGTAAGAAAAGGTAGAAGCTATCAAGAGACCCACGGTCAGGGCCAAGACCCATGTCCTGGAGCCATGGCTATGATATGCTAGTAGAGGATATCATGGCCAAGACCCATGACCATAGGTCCTGGCCATAGGTCTGACGTGAAATGGTTTTTAAATAACCCTTCTAAGGTTTTTTTTCGAAAGGCTCTCTCGCCTTCAAACACCTTAAGGAGCCACCAAGGAAGGGTTTTGAGATCAAGACCATATCCTAAGGATTTCTACTCAATTTTGAAGGAGAAAAAGGATTTTTAAACACAAGAATTGAAGATTCAAGATAAGGAATTCACATAAACCATCATTGGAGAGTCAAGGAGTAAGATTGAATTAACATGATCATTTTTTTTCTCTTCCTCTTTCATGATTGTTTTGGTGATTCAAACTATGATTAGGAACTAATTTTCTCATTAGGATTTAAGTTTTTATAAACTTTAGGATGTAGTATTTATTTATTTATATTTAATCTTAAATTATAGATTTTGTATTAGGATTGTTCATGGATTTAAACGATATTGTTTATTGAATATTATCTGAACGTAAACATTGATTCAATGCTTTTATTTTGTGTATACTTGCTGGAGAGACCATTACATATGTTTAATCGAATGATCGAATCATTTTATACCTTAGAATCTCTCCATAAATAATACATCTTGTATAGAGGTCTAGTGATAAGCTTACATAAGATGTCTGAGTTAGGTGTCAACTTAGCCAAAACAATAGGTTCCATAGAGTCAGGTAATGCATTCAATCAATAGAGAAGGATTGAGAGAAATTTCACCTAATTTATTAACTTGAATAAGGTTGAATAACTCGAGAGAGACTATAATTTACATTATGGAATCTATGATCTAGTAAATCTGAAAATTAAGTTAAACCAGGATAAACAATGAATACCTACACATCGTAGAGGAATTAATTACTTGAATCCTAACTTCATCATAATTGTTATCTTTTATGAGTTTGATTGAGTAATTTACTTTTATTTGTTTATTAAATTTTCATCGTCACAAAATCAATCTATTTGCATATTATTAAGTTAGATAGTTTAGATAGTCAATCACTAGTAATAGTAGTCCCTGTGGATTTAATCCTGAACTTGCCTTAGCTATATTGCACTATGATAGGTACACTTACCTAGTTATATGTCGTGATATTTTTATTGTTATATTTATATAAATTTAATTAAAAATTAGGTACATATCACATGAAGGATCAAGTTTTTGACATCGTTGTTAGGGATTATGTTATTATTAGTGTTTTCTATTCTTTATTAGACTATCTAATTCTTCTTTTATTTTTCTTTTTTATGTTTAATTATTAAAAAATCTAATATGTGTGAAGTTTTGATGCATAGGTAGTCAATGTAATGGCTTGGCAACATCATCAATGGTGAAACTACTAGTGGCAAGATGAAGAAGGATGTTCGATTGATAGATATAAGATTGACATAATGGTTCTTACTAACCATTGGAACAACACTTACAATATATCATAGACATATTCAACATATCTTAAGCAACCTCCATTATATTATTATCAATTCCAGAATGATGAATCGAGGTTAAAAGGGCTATTAATCCAGTTTATATCTACAATAAAAGCTCGATTATAGAGTATAGAGACTTCCTTACATAAGGCATCTACCTGAACTAATTGTAGAATAAGAGTGAGCAATTTTTCCTACCAATAATGAATTGGAGCTAAGTGAACAAGATAAGGAAAACATCCCAACAACTAAAGGGGAGTCGATAATTGATGTGGATGAGGGAAAAAAGAAACTATTGATGTCATAATTTCTACAGAAGGAAAATAGGTACCTTTGTGCTTTGATTTTATTATTATAATGATTTTAGACTACAAACAAGAGACTGGATTTCAAGACTTATTCCCAAGGTACCTTAAATATTCTAAGGGAGGTAAAGAGAGGCATTAATTGGTAGGTGTTATAGATAAAGTTTTTCTGTGAATCATCTAGTTTTTGAAGGTATCTACTGAAGGTATGGGTTAAGAAAGAAAATCATAATTTCCTAGTACTAAGGTTCAGCTAAAAGACCTTAAAGAAACATTTAGTGGGAGGTCACCTACTGATTTTTTTCTACATTTTAGTTTGCTTTCATCCACTTTTTTTTCCTTTGTTTTCCTTTAGTTAATTCTATATAGTTATCACTTTTGCATGTCTTTTAAGTGTTTTCTTTTTATTTTGTTGTTTTTATATTATTATGTTGTTTTTCATTTTATTTTTAAGTGAATTAGGAAACTTAGAATTAAAAATAAAAAAAAGAAACCCATAAGTAAGATCCGTGCTCATAGGTCCTAACTATGGTTGTGTCGGTTTGGTGTTTAAACACACTAAACCTAACACCCTCCCTTCTTTTTCATCGTTTTTTCTTCTTTCTCTCATTCGTCTTCATCTCCCATCCATGTTGTATATTCTTTACACCAAATCCACTCCTTAACTCATTAATTTTTTGTTTCAAATCACTTGTTTTCATAAAATCAATTCATATTCTTTTACTTTTCTTTTGGTTTTTGTAGAATAACTAAGGATTTTGTTCTTAAATTGATTTTATATACCTAATTATGATTAGTTACTCTATCTTTTTAATGTTTAAAGGTTTTTAAGGATTTTCATAAATATGAACAACCTTCATTTCACATTACCCATTGCGTTCAGTGTTTATTTGCATGATTTTTCACGTGGGTTTGATTGAATTACGAATTTTGATATATTTCCTTGCCAAATTTTGAATTATCCTCCTTTTATGAGTTAATTATAGCTTAGTAGTGATTTATGCATCTCCTAACCCAATTTCCCATGCTTAATTTCCTATGGATTATGTTTTAGTATTATTTCACATACATTATATCTTATAGAATGCTCAATACATGAATTTAAGGTGTGCTAGGTTGGAGATTATGCCAATTATGTTATATATTGTTTTTTATTCCTTGCATTTTGTTTACTACATAAGCAATTACACCATAGCTTTGTATATTGATCAAATTTTCATATGTTGGCATTCAGAGCACTTCATTCATATTCTTTGACAAAGAATGGATTATGTACATGATATATTGTCACCCACTACCTACTTCATATAACACATTGCATGCTTGATTTTTTAACATGTTTATTATCATTACTTGACATGACAACATGTTCGCATGTCTCAACTTAGTGTCATTAAACATATCCATAAGCACTAAGAATTCTTTCTCTACTTTTGTAGAAGTATGTTTTGTAAGCAACAAGCAAAGAGGTCCTATCAAGATAGGCCTTCTTATTTTAGAGATAATGAAAGTGAGGCTTTGGATATTCAATTTCCCAAGTCCACAATCCTCAACTGCTACAATAAACTTCTTCGATTAAAAGATGAACTAACCAAGTTCCTTAAATTTGATGACTTAGAGAGCTTAGGCATCACAGACTCAATTAGGAACTACATAAGGGCTGAAGGTTAGGAAGCTTTCACAGAGATCAGAGAGTGCGGCTATAAGAAATTATTATGTGAATTTTTGGTTAACTTTGAGTTTTAGAAGTTATGGGTGGAATCCGAACATCAAGGCATAATCAAATTTCAACTTAGTGGAGAGGAATTTTCTATGTCCATGAAAGATTTTGCTTCACATTTAGGAATACAACCTGTTCAATTTAAGGATGATCATGCGGCGAAATTCGTCAGGTTAGAATTCCTACTCCTTGTCAAGCTATAGATTTCTGGTCAAAGATTAGAGAAGGGGAGTTTTAAGTAAGTGTCACTAAAAGCTCCAAAATCACTTATTTGTCTTTGTGGGTCCTCCATCGATTAATTAAGCATACCATAGGAGGAACCTAAGGGAGTTTTGGGGCAATACAAGTTCGGGGGCTCATTCATTTATAGTGCATAGTCAATAACCATGATTCCAACATCGGCGGTGCTTTGTCCCTTCACTTCTCCTACCAGAGTCATACTCAAAAGGCTACCTTGTCAGGTTCTTCATATGTCACCTGGATAGCTAAAACTTTTAGGTTACAGATGCATAGGAAAATTTTAAAGAGTCGATCCCTATAGAGCCTCTTGATGCCACAGTTTGGATCTTAATGGTATTAGCCACACATAAACATGAATGAATCTGACTCAAAATAGCCTAGCCTAACCTAACCTTGCCAAGAGGCATACGAGTGAGGATCTTGAAGATAATAATGATTTGGATGAAGAGGAAGATGGGAGTGGAGCTGGTCCTTCCTTAAGTGCTATACCATATGCTGCAATGAATTCAGATCAACTTAGCACCTAGATAGAGACCCTATGCCTTAAGATGAGAAACTATCAAGCAACCAATGATACCAGATGGGCTGAGTATCAACACCTTCAGTAGGAGAGATGGCAGGAGTTATAACGTCAAAGGCAAGAGGATCAACGGGTTCAGTAGTAAAGATAGGAGCAGCAGGACGAGTGATGGAAGCAATATATGCAATTATATCCTCCACCACTACCACCATCAGCTGCAGATTGAAAAGAACCATATATCCTAACTAATGATACCATATGGGCTGAGTATCAACACCTTTAGTAAGAGAGATTTTTCTTATTTTGTGTTTTTTTTCAATTCAGCATAGTAGTTTATTTGTAGTACTTCATTGTTTGTGTTTCTTTATGGTATTTTTATTGTTTAACCTTGTCTTGTTCTAATATCTTAGCTAGCTCGTACTTTAGCATTGCTCCTTAGGTCTTCATCGCAAGCTTTGGATCCTCACCTTCTACCAAATATATACAACTTAAAACCCTTAACATCATGCCTTGCATTGGACTTCATTATCTAGGGGAGTGTCATTTTACTTCCCTACTCTTACTTTTCTTTCACTTCATTTATTTAGGTCCTCTAAATTGAGGGCAATTTGATTTAAATATGGGGGAGAGTTGAATATGACACCATCTATCATATATCAACATACTTAATTTGTTAGGATTCCAATGGTAATGACTTGAATGCTTTATTTATGAATGACTGAGATTGAGAGTTGATTTGTAATTGTAGTGTTTAATCTTAATCATGTACTTGATAAGGTGATCATTGAATAGTCCTTGATTAATTTTTGACCCAAAATTTTTCTTTTCTTCTTTTTCTTTTGTGTGACTTGTTTGTGATGTTAAGCACCTTTTATGTTCAATATTGAGTGTTAACTGTGGTTGTGTATAAAAAATTGTGTGACTTTAAAATAAGATGTGTATTCAATGAATAAAGAGTATACTTATGCTTAAATTAAGTGAGCAAACACTCACTCCGCTTGCTTTATACTAACAAAAAGGTTAAAATGTAAGAGTGGAACTAGTAAGCTGAGTAACCAGGGATGTTTACAATAAAATATTCACTTTCATGTAAAAAATCTAGATGACATTGTAAACAAGCAAAAAAAGGATATTTGAGATGAGTAATTGCCCTCATGTCAAAAGACAAGGTGCAATCTTGTAACTCCCCAA
>JAOXYD010107224.1:0-25294 GCA_028565735.1 Pinacopodium congolense
TTTACAATTGGTTTTATGTTTCTTTTATGCATTATTCACAATTGGTCTTATGTTTTAAGAACCTTGATAATGGAAGGTGCTGTGGGTGTAGTTGTTCTTTCCAACTTCTCCTTCTCAACTCCTTCAGTTAATTCATCTTCTCTCACACTCTCATCCCTGTGCACTTCAATAACTTCATCAACTTCCTCATCAACTTCCTTCTCACACTCATATTTAACATCAATCTTCATGCACACAGTACCATCCATTGACTTCTTCAAAGATTTAGACATGTTACATTCAAAATGCTCATCACCGATTCTCAAAACAATTTTGCCTTCATGAATATCAATTAATGCCCTTCTAGTATTCATAAAAGGCCTACCTAGAATCAATGAACAATTTCTATCAGCTTCAAAATCTAACACAACAAAACCAATAGGAATGATAAATTTATCTACTTTTAGTAATACATCTTTCATAACTCCAAATGGCCTTTTGATTGAGTGATCCACAAGCTAAATGATCATGGATGTTGGCTTAACCTCTCCTAATCCCAGCTTCCTGAAAATAGACAAAGGCGTTAAGTTAATACTTGCACCTAAATCATATAAGCATTTAGAAAACTCAAAATCACCAACAATATATGGAATAGTAATACTCCCAGGATCTTGTGGTTTAGACTTTGCATATTTGGGCATGTGCTCCAAGGCCTCTACTAATGAAAAATTAATTTGAAGTTTCTTACGTTTCTATAAAAAGTTGGAAAACTGAGAATCTGCCTGGTGTTTCCTCATCCTCTGTGGATATGGAATATTGGGTTTGTAGGGTGGTGGTGGTACATATTGCCTTTTTTCTTCCTTCTCTTCTTCTATCTCCTTGTCTTTCCCCTTCTCTTGACTATCCTTTTGTACACTCGACTCCTCCAACTGTTTTCCATTTCGAAGTGTAATAGCCTTTAACTGTTCCCTTAGGTTGGCCTCTATATTGCTTGGTAAGCTACCTGTACTTCTAAAAGATACAACATTAGCGAGTTGACCTACCTGTACCTCTAAGTTATGGATGGATAAAGCATTGTTCCTAGTGACTTGGTCAAATTTGATCTCTATCTCCTTTAAAATCTCCTCCTGGCTTGGTAACTTGGAGCCCAATGTATCCATCAGCTTATCAACCATCTTGTCTATCTTATTCTCCAAAGCACTGAAGTGATCTTGTTGAAACCCAAGAGGTCCTTCCGCTCTGACTTGGCTACCTACATTGTTAGTACTCCAAGAGAAATTAGAGTGGTTTTTCCAGCCATGATTATATGTGTTAGAATAAGGATTGTTACATCTTTCCTACTGGCTCACAAAATTTACCTGTTTAATGCTACCAACACTTGATAAGAAACATCTTGTAGTGTCATGGCCGTCCTGTCCGTAAAGCTTACAATGAAGTTCCATAGCCTTCACTGTAGATGAACATGCCTCTTGCATGTTACTCAATTGCTTGATAAGTGTGGTAATCTATGCTTACAAGGCTATCACTCTATCAATTGGTATCATCCCTTTCTACTCTTTTGGCCCTAGCTTACTTCGCTTATTTGACCATATGCAACTGTTGCTTGCCAGCTCCTCTAAAAGCTCGTGACAGGCATTAATAGTTTTTCTCATCAATGATCCCCTGGTAACTGCATAAATGGTCCCTTGTAGTCGGATTCACACTATTATAAAATGTTAGTAATAAGAACTTCTTCAAAAGGTTGTGGTGTAGGAAGCTTCTTTGCAACTCTTTAAATTGCTCCCAAGTTTCATACAATGATTCCCCCTCTTTCTGTTTAAAATTTGTGATCTCTTTGATGATTTTGATCGTTTTAGTCAAGGGGAAGTACTTTGCCATGAATACTTAGGCAAGCTGCTTCTAAGTGCTGATCTGCTCCAAAAAATTAGCTTGGTGGGCATTGGGATCTTCATGTGACAACCTATAGAACCGCACACTGCTCTGAAGTATGTTTAGGAATGCAGGCTTGATCTTAAAGTTATTGGGTTGAACAACAGGCCTTGCAACTCCTCGAGGACAGAACCCTAGCCTCAGGAAATCCATCAAAGTCCTCTCAACTCCTCGTTACTCTCCTCCTTCTGTCATATTCCTTTGTAAATTTTCTTGATGCTTCGCTCACCTCAACTCTCGTTCATTCCTTGTTATCTATCACAACTTTTCACCACTAAATTCGGTGGACCTTTAAGTTCTCCTTGTGTTCATGCATCTGCAAATACACAAGGAAAAGTATCAAAAACTCTTAAATCAAAGTCAACCAAACTAAAAAACAAGCTAAATAAAACAATCCCAGGCAACGACTTCAAAAACTTATTGAATTATAAAACAAATTATGACTTTTAAACTCAAAACTACAAGTGTACGAGTCGTACTTGCAATAAAGAATGAATATCAATCTAACAAAGATTGTATCTAGACACCCTATCAATTTGTTATACACTTTGTTTAAGAAATCGATTTAAACAAATTAAATAAAAATAAATAAATAAAATGCAAACAAATTCGAAACAACAGTAAGCAACACAACCAATTGCCAACACAACAAATGAATAATCATAGAAAAATAAAAAATTCAAGAATAAGATTTGTTGTTATCCCTATTTTTTCCTTGTGATTAATGGATCCAATTTATATTTTGCCTAAGATTTCTTAATATTTTAGCCACCCTCTCTCTAGGTGCAACTAAAACTAGTCAAATAATTTAGAATTAACTTTTGGATCTCTCGACATACAAAGCATTTCTTAAACATTTAACTAGATATGAAGCTATCCTATAGGCAATCTATTAATTTATTGAAATCTCTTCCTAATAAATTAATAACTCTTTGTCTATAGGTCTACTAAATACCAACTCTCGTTGTACCTCTAACACAAATTACAAACCTCACTTTCTTGATTTGTTATAGGGTTTAAGCTCAATAAACAACACAAATATTTATAAAATTAAATCAAAAACCAAAAGATCTCAAATAATTCAAACAACAAATCATAAAAATATTTTATCAACACATCATAGAAATAAATTTAATCAAGTCTATATTCTTAAAAATGCAAAACATAATACAATAATAAAATAAAATAAAATGAGTCTAAAAATAAAATATAAAATTTGATAAACTCTTGAAGTTTGAAGCTTGTGCGGTGGCTGGGAGTTTGCTTCTCCATCGAAGTTATCTCTTTTTCTTCGTTTCTATGCACAGCTACAGCTCCTCTCTCGCTTGGTTTTTCCTTAGCATTTTGTTGTCAGGAAAAAATTGTTTCTCCCTTCTATCTATGCTTCCTTTTTTCTTTCTATTGTCCTCTCTTTGAGTTAATTCTATCCAACTGCATGGGGCTGGCTTAGATCTGGAGGGCTTGGAGTGCAGCTCCTACGCATAGGTTGTTGTTTTGCAGTAGAGGTCGTCCAGCATGGTAAGGTTCCCCAGTCCAGTAGTTGTGCAGTCCAGCATCCCACTCTAGCAGGAGCTCCCAAGTCGCGGGTCTAGCTCCAACCAGTCACCCATGCGTGGGTCCAGATCATCGCCAGCATGTAGGTCCAGCGGTCCAGGCCTTTAGGTTGCTCTATACGCAGGCAATAAGCAGGATTTCCAAGGGTGTAGGCTTCCAAATGGCTTCAACAAGTGCACAGCCCAGTGGGGAAGGGTAGTGGATCTAGGGGCGCAGGCAGGCTTCTCTCCGTGCTAGTCTAGTAGGCGCGGGCACAGCAGCAGGTGATCCAGTTCTCAAGGCCAGTAGGTCAGGCTCCCAAGATTGGGCTACAGTCAGCTCGAATCTAACAGCTAGGCGTGTTGCTCTAAGGCAGTAGCAGGCTCTCTCCAACAGGCTTTAGCCAAACTTGGTCCGCAGCAAAGGGCTTGGCATGTTTTTACTTAGTCTAAGCTTAGTCTTTTAGCTTCATTTTTCCATCAAGCTTTTTTTTTTAATTTTCTTCTTTCCAACTTTAATTTTCAAAATTAGTTTACCCTACACAATAAATAAATATACGAATAAGATTTAATTCTAGCCCAACATTAATAATTAAATAATAAAAAAACATACATAAAAATAATTAAATAATCAAACTTGCTCCAAATTAATATCAAATACAAACAAAACAATAAAAAAAATTTACTAAAAAAAACATACAAAATAAATCTTAAAATACAACAATAACAACTTATTATGCAAGTAGCACATGCCAAACACTTAGAAAAAACACATACTAAAACACAATTATCAGTAACCGGGGTTATTCATGACAAAATGTTTGACTTCACGTAAAATGACTAAGTGAAACCCTAACTAGACCTAACTAAGTAGCTAACGTGAGTCAGGGTTGAATCCCGAGGGAGCTAGTGTGAACTACTACCTCTAACATTGTCATGAAAAGGAAAATAAAATCCCTAGAATCAAGGATGCTAAAGAAAGTAAACTAAACATCTTAAAAGGACAAGATAAACACATAAAATAAAACTATGAACAATGACAAAGAAATGGGCAGAAGGTATCATTGTGAATTAGGAATGAATATTAATCGTTGAATCTAGATAAACGGTGCTCTAGCTATAGTGCTAGCCTATAGGTTCTAACAAGCTCTCAAACCCTCAATCCCTTTAATTTAGGTATATCTAAAAAGCTCTAGAAATACCCCTCACTCCATCTATAACCTAGAATAAGCTCTCTAGATTTAATAGTAGAGAAGCTTTAGGTGCTAAGAAACAACTAACCTAGGCCACTAACTCTCAAGCTCAGATAGTGTAACTTAAAGGTAAGGGACTCTATATTAGCTGGCTAAGTATTCTAACAAATATAACTAACCTACTACTACTTTTGAAATTTTCTAAGGACCATTATGTATCACTTGCTCATTCCTAGCATTAGGATCAGGGAATTACCTAAAGGGAAGTCAATTATAAGGATAACTCCTCATCCATAACAATTAACCAAAATCCCAAACTACCTTAAACCTAAAAACACTAAATTAAGCTCAATCAATTTATATTCTCATAGTTAATCAACCTAAACCCTTCATACACCTTCAAACCTAAAATACACTAGCTAAACATCATGAAATTAAGCAAAATAATAATTAAATAAACCAAACCCATAAAGAAAATAACAATTAAACCCTTAATCTAAACTAAATTAAATCTAATTAACAATGAAACACGCCCAAATTAACAAAGCCTAATCAATAAAAACTAAAATTAAACTCATAACAACCTAAAAGCTCGTATAAATCCAACACTAAAGCAAAAACTAATTAGGAACATTAATTATAAACAAGAACCCAAATTTAATTAACAAAATAAATGTTGAAAAAATAAAAACACTAAACTAAAAAACAAAACTACGCATTCCATTAATAAAACATAAAAGTTCGACACAAATATTTGGACAAAATAACCAAATGAAAAAATAAAGCAATAAAAATAATAAAAGCAGTAAAATTAATCCAAAAACTAGAAATATTCAAGACTAAAACAAGAAAATAATGTGTAGAAAATAAAAATAGTAAAAAAAGCATAAGAAAATTAACTAAATCTAAAACAAAAACCTAAGGAAAGCTAAGAAATCAAGAAGAAAATGGCTGCAAAAACGAGAGAATAGACAGGTTTTTTAAGTCTGGACGCGCATTCCTTTTATATTAAGGATTTGTCTCAAAACAGCGTCGTTCTTGCTTATTTTTTTCTTGCTTTCAGGATGTTTAATCGACCGATTACATGAGTTGCCTCTTTTGGTCAACTAATTCTTGCAATCGATCAACCGATGTCACGAGTAACTCCTTCGACCAGTCCTTCGGTCAACCGGTCCTTGCATTCGGTCGACCGATGTCTTGCCTTTGGTCGACCGATCTCTATTTAATCAGTCAATCTTTGTTCAATGGTGATAACTTAAATTTTTTGCTCAAAACTTGCCCTTTCAACTTATATTTGTACCTTAAGGTCAAATCTGCATGTAAACACAAAAAGGAACATAAATTAAGCATTAAAAAAAATAGGGATGAAATGCCATTGAAACTCATATAGAAATACTATAAAATGTATCCCTATCAAAATTTTTGAACTATGTTTCAAATTCAAGGATTCATATGTCAAAAGGAGAGAAATTTACAAAGAAAACAAAATTAAAACATTTACCATTAAGGGTGCCATTCAGGTCAAAGAAGAAACTTCATTTTATATATGGGAAAAGTCAGAAGATAAACATTTGGTATATGTTTTATGTGCAAGAAAAGTGAGAAGATAAATTTTTTTCACATAAAAGGTGCCATTTAACTTTGGAAGAAGTGCCATTTTACTCTTAAAGGAATGTAGAACATAAAATATCATTATTAACAAAGCCATTTTACCCTAAATTTAAGTGTCCTTTTACTATTTGGAAATCTGAGACATGATAGCTATTTTTTTATTAAAAAATGAAAACATTACCCAAGAGATAATATTAGGGTTAGGAAACCCTAATAGCTATCATATATTCATACATACCAGAAGCAAGATCCATCTCATACACACGTACGAGGAGACTAAAGCAAGGAGGAGAGGAGAAAAAAAGAAAACTTAGAAGCTACATACCAATTAGTGTCTTCAACCTTTGCTACTTAGTAGTATTGATTTCTATTCACCTTACGAGTATACTAACAACTAAATCCCCAATCTTAACTGGAAACTAAATCATCATTCTTAACGAAAAACCTACCTATCATTATTGTAATCACATTATATTTCACATGTACAATAATCTTAAGGGTAACATAAAATAAAAAAGAAATTAAAAATAGAATGCGTGGAAAATTTCAAATTTGATACCACCATTATTATGCTCAATAGTGGCTATAGGAAAAATGAATAAATCATCAAGGACCTTAATGTTTAAAATTTATGAAAAAAATATGAGTATCAATTTTTGTATCATATCTCCAAGGTGAAACTTATTAGTAACTAATTTTTCTTATCATTCCTTTAACTAATAATTTTTTTCCTTTTATTTACCTCATTTGATGTTTAAACCAAGGGAGAGTTATAAATTCTTTTGAATCATTTAGTATATCAAGTTATCATGAATTTTTAAATGATGCCACTTTATTACATTAATTGCATGTAGAATGGATGCTTTGTTTCTTATTAATGATGTTGGAACCATAGATTTTATCCCTTACATCCTTTTCATTTGAATCAAAATTAAAAAGGTCAAAATTTTAATCTTTAATTACTTTTTTAACAATCTCTTCTTTCAAAAACTTCTTGACATAATGAGAGACTGTACTTATTAAAAAAATGGAGTCCATATCATTATTTCTCTGTCTTATATGAATATCAATGTCTTTCCCTTTATTCATTTTTGGCCTATATAATCTTAATAATAAATATATTTCTGTGTTTGAGTGATAATTAATCATCCACAAACAAATTCAATTACAGACAGAGATGTTTTCTTTGGTATAGATTATAGCTATAGTGTTCAAAGTTTAAGGGGAAATGGAAATTAAAGATGCCTTGGTTTTTGTGATGAGAGACTAGTCTCCTACATTTGATGTTATAATCAATATTATGGCATATGAACCTATGAATAAACAAGAATAATTAGACAAAGAACTATATTTACCTATTATAAAAAATATGTTTACTCAATGAATTAAGAAATTGAACACAAATGAAGTCTTTTGTTGATAATAAAGTATGCTCTTATTATTTTGACTAGAATTGTGAAGACCAAAATATAAGAGCATTTAAGAGTGAAGTTAGCAATTTAGTGACCAATTATCCCCAAGAAAGTCTAGTATTCTCATATTCAGAAAAAAAAAATCTTATAATCTTAATGGAGAAGAAACCTAAATAGACATAGTAAATATAAGATGTATCAATAATGTCATCAAATTAATCATTATAAGTCAACTTCTAATGGGATCAGTATAATAAATTTATGTATAATTAACCTAACCAATTTGTATGCCTTAACAATTTTTAATTCATATTGTTATAATTGAACATCTTAACTAGCTACATGTGCCACAAGGCAAAATCGTTACTTAACTAGCCAACAATTCAGGATTTAGTATTATATACATGACTTAAGCTACATTGCTATTATGTTTCAATCAAGGAACTAAATCCAAGAATCGATCTAAAATGGGAAAGATGATTACCTAAATGAAAAAGGATAACTTTTAGAGCTTAAAAGCTATATGGACCTGATGTTTTATGTTGTAAGTTATATTAAAAATGGCCCTTTCTTAAGAAGGGATTTACTATCAAATGCCATATTCAATTTAAGAATCATTATTATTAATAAGAAATTGTCATCAAAGGTTTTCATCCATTAGGGAAAAGATAAGGACTCATTCGTATCAGCAATATAATTAATAGTAGAATATCTTATCACCTTATCATATTTTTAAACTAACTAATTTTTGTCCTTACAATGCATTGATTTAGTTAGATCGTAACATTAACAAAAAAAAATTTCAATTAGTTTTATCTAATTTGTATAAGAACCCTAACTTCATTATTATTTTTATGAGGGTAGATAGTTCTTGATAGTACTCAACTTATATGTTGTTTAAGGTTAATTGTGATCTTTTAAATCGTAGGTTTAAGGCTATCCCAAGTTTTTTTTAATTAATTATGTTAATCTTTGAATTTGATGTTACTCACATAAAATTATATAAAAGTAGTTATTTTTTAGGCCTTTAGATGATATATATGATTAAGGAAAATGATAAATAATTCATTTGATTAAAGAGTGGAAAAAATGAAGATAGTGAGAATCATAGCCTAGGTCATGCTTATGATCCAAGCCATAACTATCTTAAAAGAAGCAAAGTTTTCAGCTAAAAATGGTGTGAATCACGACTTGATTCAAGGTTATGACTCAAGTCATGATTCAAGACATAGCAATTTTTATGTCCTCTCTCACTGTCATGACTCTGGTCATGAGAGGCAGCCTAATCCCTATAAAAGTAATGTTTTAGATTTTATTTGGGGACTTTTCAACCATATGGTGCGAGATAGCTACCATAAAAGTTTAAGACTTAATTCCAAGCTATTGTTACCAGATTTTGAAGCAATTATAGGAGAAGAATTTAAGTTTATAATAACGAATAAGAAATCAAGGGGATTTCTAGTGATAGCTCTGTCACAAACTACTAAATAATAAATTCCTAACTACCTAACTGTGCAGTAGGGTATGCTAGGGTTGAACCACAAGGAGTTAGGATGCAATTTCTATTTCGATTGTTGCAAAGAAAAAAAAAAACCCTAGTGTAATGAGAACTAAAAAAAGCTAAGGTGCAATGAATGCAATGAAAAAGATAAACATAATACAAAATTTGATAAAACTAATAACAATATCAAAGGAATGGGCTGAAAGTATCATCGAGATTCTAAGACAATTATCAATCCTCAAATCTAAACAAATGATGTGCTATAAGTAAATCTAATAAGCTCTACAAATACCCTTAACTCTTTTATAACCTCAAACAGGTTCTCTAAGTTTAATACTAAAACAGCATTAGGCAATAAGGAACGGATAACTTAGGCCCACCGACACATAAGCTAGGAAGGTATAACTTAAAGGATTAGATCCTTTGATTAGTTGGTTAAATTTACCTACAAAACCAACTAATTTATTGATGTATCAAAGTTAAATCCTAGCATTCGACTTAGGAATCACCACACTTGAATCACTATTTGTCCTCATGTAATAATTTAAACACTTCACTCAAACAATTCCAATCAGAAGGCAATAGTTAATTAAGTACAATAGAAATCAATCGATGCTTCTAATCCAATTCACAAATTTCAACTCTATCATAATCAAAAACAAAATAATCATAAGCAAAGAACATAGTTAGTGAAAAAGTAACCTAATATGCATAATATTTAGCATTCAAGCCATTTCATATAGGTTATCACGCAAACTAGTCAGGGATGATCGAAATTGCCAAAAATAAATAAAAGAAAACATTGTTTGATTTTTTAGCAATATTTAGGAATTCACTTTTTTTTTTTTTGTGAGATCAAATACCTTGTCATGAATGATCCTAATTACTCAATTAAATGCTTCTTTTAACTTGTTTTAGATGTCATGTCATGTCATGTAGCTTTTTTATGCAAGCGTGAATATTTTTTCATGAACACCTCCAATTACTATGCCAAATCACCCTCTCAAATGGCTACTAGTAGCACTTATAACTTCAAATTTTAAATAGATTTGAAAACAATGAAGTAAAAAGATGCTCTCTTTTATTCAATAATAAACACACATTTGGCACATTTTTCTTTTCTTTTGCAACACTTTATTTCAAACATCCATTTCCACATTCATATGAAAAACTATACAAATTTGACTTAAACATTGAATATCATAAAAATGGGTCACTAAACTCAAACAAAGCACTCAAAAGAAAAAGCAAAATAAAAAAGAAGGCTTAGAAATCATTCAAAAATCAATCATTGTTCACCAAAATAAAAAGCATCAATTATATTAAAATACCACAATTAATTATCAATTAAATATCAAGCTCATTTTAAGCTAATCCATTCAAATCATAACCATTGGACTCATAACATTTTAAGTGTAGAAAATTTTAAAATTGGCCAACCTCCACATTTAAAATGGGCATTGTCCCAAATGTCTTAAAAATAATAAAAACCCAAATATGAGGATGGAAACAAAAGTACTCCTCTGGATCAGATAGGCCATATCAAGCTTAAAAACTAAGATCGCAACTTCCTTCTTGTTTTCCTACAAGGCAAACAAATAGAAAGTAAATAAAGCACTTAAATGAAATTAAACTAAAACTCGAGTAGAAAAGACAAAAAAACTAAAGGATATAGTTGGGTTACCTCCAAACAAGTACTTTTTTAAGATAATAAGCTCAACCCTTCTTCGTTTATGCCTCGACCTGTTTAAAATAGAAAGTTGAGCCCAACAAGAAGAATGCACTTATTAAAGGATGAGCTCTGAATACATTCCCTCGAAGTAGGCTCAAAATCAGCCGGATATCATATAGTGTTGGAGAAATGGAACTGTATTGCATCGTCATCATAATGTAAGGTCCACTCTCCTCTATGGACATCCCCTTTCATCTAGGATGGTCTTCTTAATAATTGAGGCAAAGTTTGAAGACTCATCATCCTAGTCTTTATCCTCTAGCTTCAGCTTGCTTGGCCATGACTCTTTCAAGCATCTAACCTACTTCAAATCCTCTTTCTTCTAATCCTCCTACCTTTCTTGCTCAATCTTCTTCTCCTCCTCTTCTTCTTCTTCTTTATTCAACTTCCAGGAAAGGGAATAGAAATGCAATTAGCAATATTAAAAGAAGTACTGCTTATCGTAGGAGTTTTTTCCTCCTACTACAGCTCCAAAACCAACTCATTTTCCTTAAAAACCTCCTATGGAATTTCCTCCTGCTCCTACTATTCTCCATTCTCCGATGAAAGGGCACATATCAATTCCTTATATGCTCCCTCTAGTTAGCTAGGAAGGCTTATAGCAACTTGGACTTCAAGATTCTTTATCACTTCTGCCAGCTAGCTTACTTAATCTTCAATTCTTTCAAACCACTCCATGTTTCTTGTTTAAACTGAACAATACTCGTAGCCAAATTCTTTATAATCTTCTTTAATGACATTCTACCAGCTTGTGGTGGCAATGATGGAAGTGGAGGCATAGATGGACAACGCGATTAAATCTAATAGCGTGGTGGAAAAGAACTAAATCCATATTGATTGCTTCCATATGAAAAGTAAGGATGGTAAATCAGAGTGTAAGGATCATACCATTCTTATTGGGCCTCTTGGGAACCACCAAATAAATAAATTGTTACTCAACCTGCAAGGTGGGATGTATATAAAAGGAGTGGCATGAAAAATGAACAAAAATCGCATACCTTAATGTGTACTATATCTATTACTACTCGCTCAACTAAGGATGTAAGATTTGTTACCTATTATTCCAACCTAAAGATAGCAGTAAACTCGAACTCATCACTATTAGAATTAAAGCAAGAAGGATCAAAATTAAAATGATGCTGAAAATAATCCATTACTTGAAAAAGCTTTAACATATGAACAAATAAAAAAAAGGTGATCAAATATCAGCAAAACAGAAATAAAAACAATAAAAGAAATAACAAAACACGATGCTAGGTCCTTGACAATGGCGTCAAAAAAATTTATAGCTCTATCGCAAACTACCAAATAATAAATTCCTAACTACCTAACTGTTTAGAAGGGTGAGGTAGGATTAAACCATAAAGACCTAAAATGCATGTAAAGAAAAAAAAATCCCAGATGCAATGAGAACTAAATAAGCTAAAGTGTAACGAATACAATTAAAGAGATAAACACAATACAATCTATGACAAAACTGATAACAATATCAAAGGAATGGGTTGAAGATATCATCAGGATTCCAAGAAAATTATCGATCCTCAAATCTGAAAAAATGATGTGCTAACTAAAATGTTATCCTATGGACCCAAATACGCTCTTCACTCCTAAGTTCCTTCAGGATAGGATAATCTAATAAGCTTTAGAAATACCCTTAACTCTGCTATAACTTAGAATAAGCTCTCTAAGTTTAATAGTGAAGAAGCATTAGGCAATAAAGAATGACTAACTTAGGGCACCTTTGCATAGGCTAGGAAACTGTATCCTAAAGGATTGGAATCGTAAATTAATTGGTTAAGTTTACCTACAAAACTAACTAATCTATTACTACATTTGGAAATTGTTAATTACTATTACGTATGGAAGCTCAATCCTAGCTTTGAAATAGGAATTACAAAAAGGGTGATCAAGCCTAGCAATAACTCCTAACTCTTACCCTTAAACCAAGGTCACAATTCAACCTAAGTTTAAGGATACCAATTCAATAAAAGTCTAACTTCATTCTTACAAATAATCGCCCCCTCATCCCTTTAATACCTTCAAAACCTTAGCAAATTAGTCGAACATACTAATTATAACAAAAAATAAAAATTAAATCCAAAATAAACATGCCGAAAAATATAAAATAAGTAATAACAATTAAGATTTAGTACTAAATCTAATGAAAATTTTAGATTTTTATGCTAATGATCAACCAAATGCAACCAAATTCACAAAACCCAAACTAAATGCATGAAAAGATAAATTTTATCACACAAAATCAGAATAAAAACTAAAATTAAAAAAATCTAAAACCTAGGAAAATGCATAAATCTCAACTACCAAGCATAAACTAACCTAAAAACACCAAAAATAAAAGGAAACCAGTAAGATAAATCACTACACAAGCTCCAATTAATAAAACAATAAATGAAATAGCAAGAACCCAAGCTTAAACTACTGAAATCAAGGTTGGAAATTAAGAATAAAACCATATATTCCTATATAATCAAGATTCCTTACAATATTCAAAAGACTCATTCATAAAACCTATCAAACATTCAACCTAATCATCTTGAAATATAGAAATAGGAAAATACAAGTAAATGATCACTAAAAAATGTATTTAAAACATAAAACTACCTATAACACAGAACTAAATTGATTTAAATAAAAATAGTATCAAAATCTACTCAAAACTCTAAAAACATGGAGAGGCTTTTACGAAAGCAAGATGAAAAGCACAAAGGAATGTAATGGCTACTCTCCCCCTTGTCTTTGAGCTTTAGGGGCCTTTAAATACCCTTTCTAGTTAGGGTAAGGCCAATGATAAGGCAAAAACTAGTTTGCCCTTTTTATTTTTCCAAGTGAACTAGCTCTATAGTGGGTCAGCAACATTTATGGAGAGTGCTTTGAACCGTCATATATGTTTCTATGTTCAAACTTCTATAGTGGTCTACTACAACATCAATGATGGTTGCATTCAATCATCATATATGAATTGGATAGTAGCTATCCTCCCAATTTCTTTCCTCAATTTGTCTCCAAAAATTGATGCTTTGATCTAGAATTTGTGTTAAGGTATTAAACTTTCCATTCTATATATAATAATACAATTTGAGTGCTTTTAAACAAAAAAATAAGGTTATTCAAGTGAATTCATACAAAAAACATAACAAAACTCATACCTACCATCTAGTAACATCCCATTAAAGATTCAAGGATTAAAAATTATGAGAATGAATTTTTTAGTACCTTTGTCCTCTTTAATTATTGTTTTGTTTATTTATATAGTTATGAACCAAATTTTCTATAGGATCTAGATAGGGTGAATCCTAACACTTAGTGCTCAATTTTTGTTTTTTGATTTAATGTCAAATACCTAGATTTATTCATAAATACAATTATATTATATTGAAAGTTTTGCAAGAAATTTCTATTCATTATTTGATTTCATATATTTAGATTGAGAAATCAATTGCATGAATAGATCGATTCATGAATAAAGAGCTTGCATCAGGTTCTAAAGATAGGCTTAGATAATTTTTTAGAGTTAGATTCAAATCGAACCAATATAGAAACCCATAAATTGAATTAATGTGTCTTCTTAAGGTTTAATTTAGAAGAGATTCTAGTTAATTAAATAGGAGATAAAAATCATGGTACATGAAAAAGAGGATAATTTGATAAAAGGATTTTTATCTAAGTAAATTGGGTTGGATTTTAAATCAAGATTAAGAATTGAACATGTTAAGGTTTTAGGTAGATTCTACATCTAGGTCTTATTTTCATCAATTGTATCTCTATCTAGTGAATTGTTTTTAGATTATGATTGTAATGAGTTATTTATTTTTATTTTAATTAATAATTCAATTAATTAATCAATCATAGTTGTTAGATTAGATAATAGAGAGATTAGTAGTACCAGTAGTCATGATCCTTATGAGATGATAAGTAGATTGACCCTAAGTTATACTACCAAATGATAGGAGCATTGTCCTTATTAATCTTAGTATTTTTTTTATTTTACGATTCACATATTTATTAAAATCAACTATCAATTTTCATAATAAAAAATTCATATGTTTGAAAGAACATAAGAATAGCTATTGAAGCATGCATGAATAATCAATGGGCGGATCTTTGAACAAAATAATATTTAAAAAATTTCACTTGTTAACATATAATTAGAGAAAAATGATAAATAAAATTTATAAATTGACAATCAATATGAAGAAGTAAACATCATAAAAAATAATGACAAAATGGGTAATTGTAACATAGATGGTATCTTATAAATCACCTGATCCTATTTTAAAAATTAGTTGAAATTTTTGTATATATTTCATTCATCATCAAGTACTCCAAACATATTGGTAAAATTATGTTATGTCATTTTCCATTATAAATAAAAAAAACATTTGGAAATCTTATGTAAGCTTAATGCTAGGGATTTAAACTTGTTTAATTTTGGTCATCCTAAGCTTAATTTCAAAAAAGCGGGCATATTATTTCAAATCTATATTAGATTCCTTTAAATCTTTTATGTTAGTCTCAACATTGATCAGATTTTCTCAAAATTGCTTATTGGTCTGAGTATTAGCTACACCTTCTTAGAACTCGTATATTGATCTCATCATCATTCATTTGTCAATAATTTATTTTTATATATTTACTTTACCTAATCTATCGAGGTATTAAATACCGTTTAGTGTTGCCATTTTTTTTCATGTCTAATGTTAACATTTTCCTTTTCATGCGCATTCACTTTATCAACTCAATCAATGTACTAGAGGCTGTCCCTTTTGACATTTCATTTTCATGCATTTATTTTAATAGTTTTGTCGACCTAATAGATGCTATCTTGTTAATTTTTATTTTCATACATTTATTTTTCTTACTCTATCAACATGCTAAAGGCTATACAATGCTATTTTTTTCATAAATTTATTTTAATTACTTCATTAACCTCTTAGAGGCTATCCAATGTTGACATATGATTTTAACTTGTTTACTTACTCTATCAATATGCTAAAGGCTATACAATGCTAATTTTTTTTCATAAATTTATTTTAATTACTTCATTAACCTCTTAGAGGGTATCCAATGTTGACATATTATTTTAACTTGTTTTCTTACTCTATCAACATGCTAAAGGGTATGCAATGCTTTTTTTTTCATAAATTTATTTTAATTACTTCATTAACCTCTTAGAGGCTATCCAATGTTGATATATTATTTTAACTTGTTTACTTTAACTACTTTATCAACTTGTTAAATGCTATCTAATATTAAAATATTATTTTCACACATTTTCTTTTTTTTTCTCTATCAACCTACTGGTTTATCAATTTCCTAATATTAAGACTTTTCATGTTTCATTATCCTACTAAAAGAATCCTAATGTCAATGATTTTTATCTCTTATGGCATTGAATTCTTGTATACCTTTTTATGTCTCTCGATTTAGTTATAAATGCCTAAACACTTGTGTAGATTTGTGGTTAGCACTTAGACACTTTTCTATGTTTGTATTTTGGTAAATGCCTAGACAATTCTTATGTTTTAGTTCGATAAATATTTAGATACTTCTTTAGGTTTATAGTTAGTAAATTCCTGCATTTTTCTTTAAACTTCTGGTTGGTAAATTTCTAGAAATTTCTCTAGGTTGCTAATTGGTAAATGCCTAAATGCTCCTCTAAGTTTTTTGTTCATAAATTCCTAGACACTTCTCTAGGTCCTTTCCTAGAAATTTTGTTTCTAAATCATAAATACCTCTATAGGTTAATGGATGATGCACGTGTGACATACCTAATTTTTTAAATAAATATAAACAAAAGAATCTCAAATACCAATACTAAAATACAAAATTAGGCAACTGCACCTATCATAATGTAATAAAGATATTATGAGTCCACGTTATTGATCCATAAGGACTATAACTGTTAGTGAATTCCTATCCCTATTATCTAGCCTATTTAGCATAATATGATTGATAAATTGATGAAAATGGAAAACAAAAAAAGCAAATCCAAAAGATAACATCATAAGAAGTGATGAAGTTAAAATCTAGATTTTTAATCCTCCAAAGATGTAATCCTATCCATTATTTAACCTTAATTTAAATGATTCTCTAGATTATCTTAGACCCTTGATTCCCTAAGTTGAATTACATGCTCAAGATCAAGTCATGTACTTCTTATTCAAATTGACAATACAAGTCACACTATCTCGAAACACCAGTTTAATGCCTTAGTATGTTCTATGGAAACCAATTATTTTGATTAAGCTCACGCCTTATCTAGACATCTTATGTAAGCCTTTGGTCTAGGTCTCCATACAAGTTGCATCTTCTATAGGATGATCTATTCATATCTTCTACTTGGTCCATCTAAATGTATGATATTATAGAATTGGAATTGAAGTATAGTAGCATAAAATTCAAAACCCTGTTTTATTTATTCCATAAGCAATTAAAAGAGAATTTAGAAATTCAAATGAAATCAAAGGAGTAATGTAATACTAAGTCTTTTGGTTCATAACAATCTAAATCCTATAAGGAAATTAGTTCCAAAACATTATAAAACAACAACAATATTCATAAGAAGAAAATGGATAAAAAGGCTCATGGTCAAAATTCTTGAATCTATTAACTCCTTAATGATTCTTGTTGTGGAATCAAATCTTGATCTCAAATTTTATGTATTTTGATCTGGCTTTCTCCTTTAATATTGTCCAAAACATGTTAAGATGGCTTAGGATTTGTATCTTCACCGTGGGCAGCTACTAGGAGGCTTCCAGAGGAAAGAACCCTTAGAAAATAATCTAAAAATAGGTTAAAAGGCATGATTCCCCAATAAGGACATGGCTATAGGCCATGGTCATCGCCCATCTTGTGGGATTATGTGGCCTGTCTTGTGGGATTCTTTAAATAGATCCCTCGGTCAAGCTCATAGACGTGTGTGCTCCTCTTGATCTTTTTATGATGCACCTTCTGTTGTTACTCTATTAACTATGAAATTTGATGTGGAGCTTCCTAACTTGATGCTCTTGCTCCCTAAATTAATTCCATATCTCTTCCAACTCTAAATGTGCATTTGTTTTCTCACTAAAGTCCTATAAAACATAATAAATTGTTGAAAACAATGTAAGAAACAACATCTTATTTAAGAATTAACTAAATATGAACCTAAACCACATGAAATTGCCCCTCAATCTTAAGATAATGATCATGAAAACATTTTTAAAAGATGTATAATTTGGGTGCTATCAAGTACTCCCAAACTTAAGCTATTGCTTGTCCTTAAGTAATGATTTAAACATCCACTCAAAACAATCTTCATCAAGAATTAAAAGTTAATTGAATACAATAAAAAAAACAAATGCAATTGATTTAGTGCACAAATTAAATCTCCATCATGACAAAAATGTTGTTGTCATATGCAAACTCACTATTAGTAAAAAGGTAACCGTTAATACACAACATTAGGCATCCATATTATTTCATATACTTCATCATACAAAATCATTCATGAATGTTAAAGACAAACACAACAAAATAAAAATTCCTCTTGAAGAAATTGATTTATAGGTTACTAGTCTTTTTATGTGAAGGAAAACACCTTGTCGTGAATGTCTCCCGATTACCCCACTAGGATACTCTTTTAGATTATTTTAGATATCATCTAACTTTTTGACTTGAATTTGAACACTTTTATACGAACACCTCCAATTATTAGGCTAGATCACCCCTTAAATGACTACTTGTAACACTCATAAACTCTAACCTTTTATCAGTATAAAGCCAATATAGTGAAATTTTTCTCACATTATTTTACAAACACGTATATTTTGTTTTTTTTCAAATTTTAGCCATTAAATGACATCTTATTCCTAATTGAAGCTTCCATATTTTTAAATAGGGAATTTGAAGTGGTGATGTATTTGAAAGCAGTTCTTCTAGGCTTGTTTTTTTATATTGCTATTGTTGTTAGAAGCCCAATAGGTGGTTCCGACATGTCTTGCCTTGAGCTCTCCATGAAAATTAGGGTAATTGTAACACCTTGAATTATATATGTTACGATATGAGTTGTCTTGCTGGTTTCACATGTAGTTAACTTGCTAAAATTTCCCTCCAGCTTAGATGATTAGCACTCATATTTCGGGTGCCCTCCTCTATAAAAATCACTCATCATTAATTGGGTTGAGGTAAATTCCACTATCATGTTCTCCAATTTCCTTGTCATGGCTTCTGCTTTGGCCTATAATGAAGCCAACACATCCACATTATACACCCCTCCACTAGGTTTAGGTCTTTGTTATGCATTACTCCATTGATATACATTCATTATAATGTTTTATATTAACTTATAGTGTTGCCTAAGGGTTTTAAAGCTTGTGGTGCCTTTCGAAGATACTTTGATTAGTTGTTTGCTTGCAAAATTCAAATCGTCATGAAAGGTTTGCATTAATATGCCTAGATCAAAATCATGCTAGGGCACTTCCCCAATATGTCCTTATATCGCTCATAAGTCCCATAGATATTTTCTTGCTCCCACTATAAAAAAAATTCTATTACATAGTTGTTAAGTACGAGAGGGATGGAAATACTTGATAACAAAATTTTCTACTAGTTGACTCTAGGTGGTAATAAAATTAGACAAGTTACATTTAATCCAAGACTTAGCTCTACTCTTCAAAGTGAGTAAGAAAAGTCTTAATCTAATAGCTTCTTCAAAAACACCATTCAACTTGAATTTGGGCGCTCGGATCCTCATATGATAATCCACTAAACTGAACATAGTTTTGCAGTAACAGGATATTTAGAGCTTTATCTTAGAACTTGCTATCTCTAACCTGGGCTTACGGATACTAAACTGCGTACCTTACAAATGGGGTCTTGGAAAATCCCTCATCATCAACTAAGCTCGTGGTCCTAATTCTCTATCCATGTCATCGATTTGTATCCCTTGAACATCAACTTCATAAAATTCTTAGATTTCTTCTCTTTTAAGCCTCTACTAAAAATACTTTCAATGTCATGATCTGGTTCAAACAATTCTGTAGGATGACTCCTAATCATATAAAGAAATAACTAATCTGAAAAATGAAATAACAAACAAAAAATCAAAAAAAAAACTCTTAACACAAAAAATGGTAGAAAAATAAATATGCAAAAAGTAAAAAAATGTAGAAACTTAGAATAAACAAAGCAAAAGAAAAAGAAATGATGAATAGTCTAATAAAGAATAAAAAGTTCTAATAATTGATGCAATCCCTAGTAGTTGTGCCAAAAATTTAATGCGCATATAACGTACCTAAGTTTTAAATAAATATAAACCAAAGATTCTTAAATAATAATACTAAAACATGCAATTAGATAAGTGGATTTATTGCAATACTATAAAGCTATTATTAATCTAGATTGTCGATCCATAAGGACTACAACTATTAACAAATTCCTATCCTTATTATCTATCCTACTTAAAAGATGATTGATTGATAAATTAATGAAAATAAATAAAAATAAATGCAAGAAAATCCAATTATATGGAACTTATTACTTTGATTAAGGTCACACCTAACCTAGAAATCTCATATAAGCCTTTGATCTAGGTCTCCATACCAGATGCATCACCTACGAATTATTCTATTCCTACGTTTAACTTATTCCATCTAAACATATGATATGATATAATTAGAATTAAAGTGTTGTTGCATATCATCCAAAAACCATTTTCATTAATCTCACAAGCCATTCCAAGTGAATCTGGAAATTCACATGAAATCAAGGAGTAATGTAATACTTCATCTCAAGGTTCACAAAAATCTAGATCCTATAATAAAATTAGTTCCACAATATCATAAAACAATAACAATAATTATAAGAAGAAAAGGTATAAAAAGACTTAAGTTAAAGCTCTTGAATATCCTTATTCCTTACTAATTGGTATTGTAAAATCCAATCTTAGTCTCAAATTCTATACTAATTGATTTCACTTGCTCCTTTAATCTTGCTTAAGAACTCGTTAAAATGGCTTAGGGCTTATGTCTTTGCCTTTGATGACCACTAAGAGTCTTCCAGAAGTAAAAACCATAAGAAAATAACCTAAAATTAGGTTTAAACAGTGATTCTCTAATAATGAAATGACTATAGGCAATAACTATAGCCCATCCCATGGGATTCTCTAGACAAAGTGGGCCTACTTGTGGCCTGGTCTAACTTGGCATTGCTCTTGATCGTTTTGTAATGTACCTTCTATAATTCATCTGTTGACCATGAAATTTGATGTGGAGCTTCCTAACTTGATATTCTTACTCTCCGAATCAATTCCATACCTCTTCTAACTCCAAAAGTGCATCTATTTACTCACTAAGCCATATAAAAACATAGTCAATCATTGAAACAACATAAGCAACATCTTATTCAAGAATTAACTAAATATGCACCCAAATCAAATGGAATTTTCCCTCAATCCTAAGATAATGATCATGAAAACATGCCTAAAAGATGTATATTTAGATGCTATCAATAGATTAAATATATATACACGTCTCTAGGTCTCTCGTCTACTTTTTATTTTATATCTTAGATACCTCTCTAAGTTCTTATAAATCAAATACATAAACACATCTATAGTTTTAGCATCTTAATTTTTAGTTTAAAACTTTAGATACCTCAACAAGTTTATAAATCAAATATCTACATAACACTTTAGTTCAATAATCTATTTTGCTAGTTTTCTTATATTTCTCTAATCTAGTTTAAGTTCAAGCCCTAGATACCTCTCTAAGTTCGTACATTAAATACATAGACACTTCTCAAAGTCTCCCATTTATTTTCAGTTTAAAACCTAGATACCTCTTTAGGTTTATAAATGGAATACATAGATATCTTTGTAGGACTCTTTTCTTCATTCTAAATATAAAACCTAGATACATCTTTAGGTTCATCGATTAACATTTATACATCTCTCTAGGTCTTTCGTCCAATTGAAAGTTAAGTGCTAGATAGCTTTCTAGGTTCTTAGAACCTTGAGACTTTCTTTAGGTTTCTCATCCATTTTCAATTCAAACCCTCGATATATCCCTAGTGTTGAACCAAGGGAATTTCTAAAGTATTTTGATGATATCCAAATAATTTTAGTACTAATGTCATATTTAAGTTTATTGAAAGATATTGGATGATGACGAATCAGAGGTTGATCTAAAGAGCTTAAAAAAGCGATTGTTGCGAGGTAACCTAATGTTCTTTAAAGTTTTTGTGTCTTTTTCTTTTTTTTAGTTAGTTCTTTAGTTGTTTTTATTTTAAGTTCTTTTTTTTTGTTTTGTAAGAGAAAAAAATGGGAGCGAAAGTGGATGACCATTTTATCTCCTTTAACCACTTCATGGTTTCACCTCATCATGGGAGTCTTCTTGTTTCATCCCTCTTTCGTGTTTTTATTGATTTTTTGACATTAAGGACAATGCCTAATTTAAGTGTGGGGGTAGGGTATTGTAAGTCTAATGGTGGTGATTTAAATGTTTCATTTTAAAAAGGATCTTTATTTTTGGCTGATTGTTTATTGTGGTATTTGAATGAAATTGATATCTTTGATTTAGTAAACATTAATCGATTCTTGAATGATTTTTCTAGCCCCAAGTGTTTCTTTTTTTTTTTTTTGAGTGTTCGCATGTGTTTAGTGACCTTTTGTATGATATTAAGTGAACATTGAATGGGAAGTTTGAAATAATGTGTTGAAAAAGAAAAGAAAATTATGAAAAATGCTTTTTTATGTTGTTGAATAAGTGAGCAAAATTCAATCCATTGTCTTCAAACTAATGAAAAGATTGAAGTTATAAGTAAAGCTATTAGCCATTTGAGAGTATAATCTAAACTAGTAACCAGAGATGTTCACGACAAAAAATTCACCTTCACGTTAAAAAGTTAGATGAAATCTCAAACAAGCTAAAAAGGAATGTCCTATTTAAATAACTGGGATCATTTACAACAAGATGTTTAACGTCGCGTAAAAAATCCAGGTGGCCTTCACTTTATTGCTCTAAATGTAAATTATGTTGAGTTTTTATGTATTATGAACATCCTTGACTCTATTCTTATGATGTACTATATGAAATGGCTTAGAAATTTGTATTATACATATTGGGTTACCTTTACTAACTTTGAGCCTTGCAGATGATAAAGTTAATTTTAGATCATGATGGAGTTGAGAATTGTGAATTAAATTAAAGGTATTGATTCAATTTTATTGTGCCCAATTGGTTTTTAGCTTTTGATTAAGATTTTTTTTAAGAAAAGTGTTTTAGTCATTGCTTAAGGACAAGCAATAGTTTAAGTGTGGGAGTATTTGATAAGGATGTATTTTATGATATTTTCATATGTATTTCAATGTGATTTCATCTCTATCTTGGTGTTTAAGTGCTTATTACATGTGTATATTGAGTTTACATGCAGATTTGACCTTATGAAAGAAATACAAAGTGTAAATACCAAGTTTTGAAGTGATTTGGAGAAAAATTGGGACTAGAAAATGCGTGAAATCAATTTGAGAAATTAGATCATCATATTATAAAGTTCTACACCAAAGTTCAAGGCCATATGACAAGACATGAAGGATGCAATAAGAAAATAACAAGACAAGTTTAGGTGAACATAAGATTTAGTGCTAGAGCTCATATCATTCTGAAATTTTATAGGATGCAAGAAAATCATGTAAAGAATCCACATAGCAAATTCTGTGGATATTGGAGATGTATAGAAGGAGTTAGAATAGAAAAGGTGAAGAGGGGCAAAAGCTATCAATTTTTGGGACTTAAATAAAACTTGTAAAACAACGTTATTTTTGTGATTTTAAGGGGTAAACTTGACCTAATTACTCCGAAACGACCCAAACCCTAGAGTGAAACTATTAAAGGAAAAAGATGAAGCAAATTTGTCATTTTGGCTCCCACTTGCACAGTCTTTCATCTTCTTTGTATTTTCCATAGGTTTTAGTGTGTTATTGATCTTCTTTTCTTATGTTTTCATATTCTATTATTAGATTTCATATCTAGGCTATAAAACTTTGCTTTAGAACTTGGTTATTCTATTTATTTTTCCTATTTTTTTATATCATGTATTTTCTTTTAGGTTTGTTAAATACTTTTTAAATCTTGATTTATGGTTAATATACCGTTGATTCTTTAATTTTCTAGCCTTGTTCTTGTGTTTATCCTTTTGATTTCTGCATGTCTTTTCTATTTCCCTTTAATTTCATTTTTTTACGTTTTTTTCATTATATTAGTTTAGTTTTAAGTGGGTTTAAAGGTGTCTAATGGATATGAATGATAAGAGTGAGAATTGGAAGGAGTTTTGAATGGGCATTGTGATTTATGCTAGGATTGAGTTGGAATGTAGACTTAATGCCATCAATTAGGAATTTATTCATAAAATTGGCAATCATACATGTAATTTCTAGTTCAATTGCTAAGATTTAACTTTTAATCTGTAATTATCATTAGAAAAATCTATAATTGGCGATAGATTAATTGATTTTGTAGATAAACTTAGTCAATTAGCTTAGGATTTCAATTATTTAAGTTACATATTTCTATCTTATGTGATTTTGGCTTAGGTGTCATTTCTTAGTTCCTAAAGCTATTATGCCACTAAATCTAGAGAACTTGTTCTAGGTTGTCACATAGCTAGGGGGTAAGTTTTTTATGATATAGGACCTATCTAAAATTGGAAAACTTAAGATGCAAAACCTTGTTAGCATTTATAGGCTAGCAACTTATGCATAATATAATTAATATGTTTTCGATGATTGATTATAATTAATGAGTCCAAAAAATAACTTGTGCCCATCTTTTCATTATTATTACTTGTTTCTTGTCTTTTACTTTGTTTTCTTTAATTGACTTTTTTATTTCTTTTAATTCCTTCACATTAAGGGTTTGTTTTTCTTTTACGCAACATTTGAAACAGTTGAAAAACACTACTAATTCTCTATGGGATTAACCATGACTTTTCCTACTACATAGTTGATTAGGTTAGTTAAGTAATTTATTATATGGTAATGAGTGATTGACCCACCAATGATGACACAAAAATTTAAATACTAATGTTATCTTTAAGTGTATTGAAAGATAGATGTATGGACAAAGTATGAGTTTATTAGCTTAAGGAATCTTAAAGCTTAATTGAAGTTTATGAAGATAATATTTAAAGACTCAAGTTATCAAAGAAACAAACTAGTTTTCATAGAGGTTTACTATGTAATTTTTTGTTGTAAGTTTCACTTAGTTCGTTTTAGTTATTTATGAGGCTCATTCATGCATATTTGCATATATAACTTAGAAAAAAATTATGTGATTAATATGTGTGTATGTGAAAAATCCTCTTGATGTATGTTGAATGTATGTGATTAATAAGGTTGGATAAACTAC
>JAOXYD010107225.1:0-11566 GCA_028565735.1 Pinacopodium congolense
TATAAAATATGCATGGCCTTACAATTTAAGGATACTGATTCCTTTTCTTTAATATTCCATTCATTTTCTTTCTTTAATGCTAGTTCATTTCCAACAAGTTTATTAGGCAGAAAAAACTTTTGTGACACCATCATCCATAAATCAGCATTTTTACTGATCAAATAGCATCACATCATATTCTTCCAATACAATTAACTACATCTATCAAAGGAGTTTGTGAGGATTATGACCTTCTAGGCTAGTTAAGGGAGCTACAAAATTCATAAAATGTGTCGTAAGATCTTTGCTAACTAATTTGTTAGAATTACTACTCTACGTGAGACCTACACTTTGATACCACTTATTGGTCCTATATGGCACCTAAGAGTGGGGGCTAATTAGGTGATAAAAATTTTATAAAAATCATTAAAAAAAATTAACTAAATTGCGAAAGCTAGACAAAAATATTAAAATGCATAAGTAAGATGAAATAAATTTGTAATATTGAATAAGAATAAGAACAAAATACGAATGGAAAATTACAATGTTATAACTTATAAACTCCTTTTGAGGATCAAGGATAACCCTCTCTTATTCTTTTTCTAAGGCTCAATAATAACTTTGTCATGTTCTTTTTAAAGGCTCAAGAATAATCTCATGAGTACAAGACCTTAGTGAGAAAAAAGGACTAAATACTCAATGGCAGCATAATAACAAGCTTCACAAGACTTTACTTCACGCAAAAGAAAATAAGAGGCTCAAAACACTTCTCAATACACACAAAATGACTTAGACTTTCTCAGTATAACTCATTGATTATTTCTCTCCTACTAATCCACCAATTTATAGTGGTAATTAGGATCAATTAGATGTTGTACTATATCTCTAATGTTCATCTTCCTCATTAAGGTTTATTACCGTTATAAAATATGATTGTTCCTAATCTTTCGCTGTGTAATCTTTTCATTTGGTTGACTGATAGTTCACATTCAGTCGATCGACCCTCTAGTTTTGTTCATTCGATTGACTAGTACCTAGATGCGATCGATCGATGCTCATTCCTATCTCATTCGAGCGACCGATGGTCATTCCTACTCCATTTGGTCGATCGATCGTCAGTAAGCTTCAGCAACTAAAACAACTCAAATCAACTTCATGTTTCTTTCTTTATCACTTGTTAAGCTCCAAGTTATTTTATCAAATGCACTTCAACTTCATTCAAAAATAACTATCTTTACAATACACTCAAACAAAATATTAGTAATAAAATATTTTTTCCATCACCAAAATAAGGTGGACCCTCCTTTGGTTCAACATATCTAATTAATTAAATTATGACTTAAAATAAACAAAAGATGTGGATATTTCTAGAAAGTTGATGCATTAAACTTAGTATATTTGCATTTAACATATGGAATTGATTTTTTTTTATTTAAGTTGAAGATTGAAAAAAAATGAAATGAGTTAAGTGCATTGGTCATTTGATGCGATTAATTGATTATATAACATTTTCATGAGTCATTATTTTTTAAGGATTAAGAATTTGATCTTTAAGTAGTTTTCCTATGGTTATACACTATTTTTAGAAAATTAAGTAATTGATTTGCTTAAGGATAAGTAAATGCTGAAGTGTGTGGGAATTGATAGGGGTCAAATTGATTGTGTTTTTAATGCATATGTTTTATGGTTCAACCCCTAATTTCATGAATATATGTTTAATTAGTGCTTAAAAGTGTTTAATTTACAGGAAATTTAGAGTAATTGAAGATTATAGTAAAAAGAGAGCAAATTAACCACTTTCTAATACTAGTATGTGGGTTTAGAGGGACTCACATATTGCTTATTATGACCCCCATAGGTGTATACAGAATCAGCACTTCTATAGTAGGTTCCATACCGTCGTATTACTTCGAGTTAACTCGCCGTATTACTCCTCAACAGACAAATCACCACCAAATCTTAATGATTAAGGCTAAGGCATGCTCTTCATTAATTCTCTTGTCTGGAAGTACCAAGTGGACATGTCTAGTAGTTGTAAAAAGGGGATAAAAAACACAAGGACATATTCAACATAAAGAGATTAGATTTGGAACTTAGACAAATTTCTCTAGCTTTTATCTACATTGTTCTTAGAATTCTTAAGCTTCAAACACTTGTAATTTGAATTTTAAGTTTTTTTCTGCTTTACTACTTCTTGGAGCTTGCTGTTAAGACTCACATCTAAGTCTAGAAACCATCATTGGGGGTTTTCTAACTCAGATCATTACATTTTTAGCTTTGTTTTTTAGATTAATCAAAGTTCTTGTTCTTAAGCTCACACATTTTGTATGTTCTTTGATTTTTATGCAAGTTTATGTTAATCTGGAGTTATGCTGGAGTTCAAATCAAGTTAAGAAGTATGTGAATCATCTAAGAGCTTTTTTTTGTTGTTTTGTAACTTCTAAACTCATTATTTTAGCTCTTATATTCAGATTTATTAAAGTATGTTGCTTAAGTTGTAAGTTTTGCTTACTTTGATCATTATGTGGGGTTGATTCAATTTTCAACTAAGGATTGGTGTGTAAATGAGCTAAAAGAGCTTGTATGCATGATTAAGGTATGATTTTTGTTTATTGAAGGTCTGAATATTCTGTTTTTATTCTTATCACTTAATAATACATTAAAAGATAATGTCAGACTTAAGAAATCAACTTAGGTTGTTAAAAGAATTAATTAATAGCATAAATCAATTATTGAATAACCAAACTTTGATTATTTGTCAAAGTTAGAGTTCTGATACTATAAATCTAGAAGTCACCTTCTTGAAACTAAAGCCTATTAGCTTAGTTTAATGCATGAAAAAACTTTAAATTAAGATTAATATAGAAAAGACATAGTTTTAACCCTAACTTTCTCATGAAATTGTGAAGGAACTTTAATTTAGCCCTTAAAAATTAAAAGTTCACTTAATTCATTAATCACCTAATCCTTAGCTATTTTTCACACTTTGATAATTTTTAGTAATTTTTTAAATCAATTTAGAAGTCAAAATTGAAAGGTTTGAAGCAAGGTAGGTTAAATTAATATTTTTCCAACCTTTTAATCACTTAATTCAAATTTCCTAGATAATTGTGATCTAATTAACCTAATAATTATTCCTTCTACCTATAGGACCAACACTCGGAGTCTTAAAAATCCTCCACTTTATTATTTGTTTGATAGGTGCACTTGCCTTTCATGTTGGTTAATTATAATTTAAGATTATGTTAAAGTTTCAATCACCTAACCAACACACATCATGCCCAAAACCATTTTTATCATTAAAACTTGACTCAATCAAGTTCATAAAGTTCCCCAAAATGGATTTAGATATCAAGAAATTTAAATTTAAATTCAAAAGCAAAATATGTCTAAGTCTATGGAAGTTTATGCACTTTTTCAAAAAAAATAAGCAATTTTAAATCTTTTCAAACTATTTCCCAACATTTTACACATTTCAAAACCATTATTTTCAACCAAATTTAACTTAAACACACTCAAAACATTTTTCAAATCAAGAGGACTTTCTTTAAAAACTTTCACAAAATGTCTCTTTATTATGAAATAATCTATTAAAAAACCTAATATGAAATCGATGATGCATAATTTGATCAAAATCCAATTCACACATGCATGAAGAGTCCTTAAGAATATTGAGGAGAAGAAAACAAGAATTACAAACTAAATTATAAAAATAAACTTATTCATTCTCAGCCATCTTGTTCTTGATAACCTCCTTCATTTCTCTCTTTATGTCAATGTCTCTTGAACTCTAATTTTCATCAAAATATATCTTCTTTGAACTCCAAGATATGTTCATATACATCATCCAAATTCCTATCTTTCAAATTACACCAATAAAGTATTGCATTAGTAATAATTATATTTTGTTATCATCAAAACCATTGATTGAAACCTCCTTTAGTTCAATAATAATGAAATGTTAAGAACCCAATACTGATCAAATCGTGGGCATATCAAAAATTCTTTACAATTTACATAATGATAACTTTATTATAATAACTTGAAGTAAGACTAAGGAAATAAAAACGTTAAAGACAAGCCTAATTTAGGAATTCTACAAGAACTTTTTTCTGAATCTGTCAACTACAAGTTATTTAATTGTTTAATACTCATAGAAAAAAAACTCTTTTAAATGGGAGTAATGATAGGGATGCATTTTATAGTATTTCTATATGTTTTACAATGTCATTTCATCCCTATTTTGTTATTTAAATGTTTAATTTGTGTCCCTTTTGCGTTTACATGTAGATTTGACCTTTAGGCACAAATACAAGTTGAAAGGGCCATGTTTTGAGCAAAATTGGATTGCCATTTGAATTAGAAGAGGTGTGGAACTAATTTTTGGACTTATATCATCAAGTTATGAAGTTTCACACCAAATTTCAAGACTATATAACAAGCCATGAAGAGTAGAAAACAAAAAGAACAAGACAAGCTCAGTTGAACATTAGTTTTGGTATAGGTGATTTCGGTGATGCATTTGGGGTACCTTTAGAGCTCATATTACTTTGAAATTTTTTGCGTGCAGGAGCATCATGTGAGGAGCCTACATACCAAACTTCATGGAAATTGAAATTGTATAGAAGGAGTTAGAGCTTAAAAGGCGAAAGGGGAAGATGCTGTCAAATTCTGGGATAAAAACGGAAATTATAAAATTATTTCATTTTTATATTTCTTAGGGAAATTTTTGATGAAATTTCTCCCACAACATCTCTAAAACCCTATTAGCCCTCCAAGACATATATAAGGGGCACAAAAAGCATGAGAGAGAGGCCCTTACATTTTTCTAAGCTCTCCATTCGTTTTACAGTCGTCTTCTTCTTTAGTTTAGTTTGTTTTGTTTCTTTTTCCATGTTTCAACTTAGTTTAAGTATTTTCTTGTTTCTACTTTATTTATTTCTTGTTCTTGACCTTGGATACTTACTTTTCTTGATGTTTTTCCTATTGTTTATGCATTTATTTTCTGTTATTCGCTATTTTCGTTGGTCTATTAAATGACAACTCTCGTTGTACACCTAACACACATTGTTCAACTCACTCTCTCGATTTGTTGTCGGATTTACGCACAATAAACAACATAAATATAATTAATCACCAAAGGGTCCCAAATAATTCAAATAAAAAATCCTAAATATATTTTAGCCACACATAACAATAAAAATAATTTCAACCAAGTTCATATTCATAAAAATGCAAAATAAACTAAAATAAAAGTAAAAATAAAATAAATCTAAAATAACAATAAATCTAAAATAATAAAACATAAAAGTTCATGGTTTTTTTTTCTTTCCTCCTCTTTGGCTGCCCGTTGCTCATCTCCTTTGCTTCTCTTCGGTCTGAACTGCGTCTTTAATTTCTCTTGTTCGAACTCTCTTTTTACTGTCGGCTGTCCTCAATGTCTGTGTTCTCTCGCTGTGTTAAATTCATTCCTTTTTTCGAATGCTGTCTGCCCTCTTTTCTAAGGTTTGTTGTCTAGGTTTTGAGCTATTTTTTGGGTCTTGGATTGCTGCTGGGCTACTGTCTAGATTGCAGAGGAGACGGGCTGGAGCTGCAGGAGCGGCCCAGGTGGAAGGCTGAACGCTCGGATGAGCTCGGCCTGGGTGACGGCCTGGAGAGGCGGGCTGGGTGCGCAGGGTGCGGCCCAGGGGGAGATCTGCTGGCGCGTGGGCGGGTCTAGCTGCTGCTCGGGCCAGACGCTGGACGCGGGCTTGCTGGTGGGCTGTGCGCAAGGGCTTGGACTCTACAGGCTGGGGCGCTGGGCTGCACGCGTCTGGGCGGGCTTCTGACTTCTTCTTTTTATTTTTATTTTTTTTTCTTTTTCTGTTTGATTTTTTTTCTTTTTTTTCAACTTTAATTTTAATTTTAAATTACTTACACAAAAAAAATACATCAATAAAATTTAATTCTAACCCAACATTAATAATTGAATAATAATAAAAACACAAAACAAAATTAGAAAACACTTAAATAAACAAAATTTACTCCAAATTAATACTAAAAACAAACAAAACAATAATTAAAATTATATTAATTAAAAACACATAAAATAAATATTAAAACATAATAAAAACAACTTAATATGCAATAAACACATGCAAAACACTTAGAAAAACACATACAAAAACACAATTATCACTTCCAGGCTTCATACAAGTTCTCCTACTCCTACAACTTCAAAGAAGTAATTTCATTACATAATTTAGATAAGTGAGAGGGAGGAAAGCATCTTATAAGGATTTTTTTAACTAATTAGTTACATAAAGTAATGGAATCAGGCAAATTTGACTTTAGCCATGACTTGGCTATACTTTTTAGTGTGAAAGGGAGTAGTCTTAGCATAATAAATTTTGATGACACATCATTAGGCTTGCATGTGTTGTTCATATCTAGAAAGCTAGTGATATAAGCATTGGGATCTTCAATTGGAAGCCCATCCAATTGCACATAGTTTTTATAGCATTTGAGTTACCTACGAGTTGATCTCAAAGCTCGTAGTCTATACTCTTAGCCTGTGGATGTTATATACAGTGTATTGGAGAGAAGTTATTGACATGTCCCCTATAGTTAATGATGCTCTAGGCCCTAATTCTAGGTCCATGATATCTACTTGTGGCTTTAAGACTTCAAACATGGTCTTGCTCTCTGACTCCTTATCTTTAAATCCTCTTTTGAATGTTCTCTCCACTTCTGGGTTTGGTTCGAGTAATTCTACCAGATGACTCTTAGTCATACAAGAAAGTACCTAACTTGAAAATTGAACATACATCCAAAAGATTAAGAAATGTAAAGTTTTTTAAAAAATAAAAAAGAAAAAAATTTAAGATTGCAAAAACTTAAATAAACAAATAAGAAAGCGAAGTAAATAAAGTTAGTTTAACAAAGAATAGAAATACTTAATGATGATGCATTCTTTGATGTGCTTACAAACATGCCTAATTTTAAATATCACATTAACAACACCACAATACACAAACAGGCAAGTGTACCTATCATTCTGCAACATAGTTATGGTGAATCAACTGTCGAATCCACAGGGATTGCTATTACTAATGAATTTCTATTGAAAATAGCTAACCTGTCAAATAGCAAATTTATTGAATTTATTGATAAAGAAAATAATTGAATCAATTAAGAATAAATGCCTAAAATAACTCATAAGGATTAACTCTTAATGATCAATTTAGGATTAAAGTGATTAATCCCTTTAAAATTCATTCATATTCATTGTTAATCTTGATTAAACTCACTTTCCAGATTTGTTAGATCATAGGTTCACTAAGGTAAATTGCACTCTTTATTAAGATATGCAATACTATTTAATTTAATAAATCAAAAGAAAGTTCTCTCTATCTCAATCTATCAATCGAACACATAAATTAATTCTATGGAACCTATTTTTTTGGCTAAGTTCATACCTAACTCGGATATCCATGTAAGCCTATCTCCAGGTTCGCATGCATGATGCTTTACCTATGGAGTAATCTAAAGTATAAAATTGATTTCTTAACCTAATCATACACAATCAAAACATTGAAATCAAATTTTACATTCACATAATATTCAGTACTCAATGTCATTAATTCCCACAAATAAATATAACTCAAAAGTTAAACCAATAATAATAACAAATACTATATCATATAGTTTATAAAAGCCTAAATCCTATGAGAAGATTAGTTCCTACATATTGTTTCAATCACACAAATGACCAAAAAAGAGAAGGAAATAGAAAAGCTCATAGAGAATTATCTTAAATCCTTGACTCCTTGATGATTTTTCTTGAATCCTTGACTCCTTGATGATTTTTGTATGAAATCTAATCCTTTATCTTGTGATTAATGCATTTGGATCCTTCTTTTTTTTCAAGATTAGGCTAAAAATCATGGTTGTGATGGTAGTCGTAATTGCTCCAACTTTTGTGCTCCTTTCAGTCATCTCACAATATCTCTTATGTAATTCATCCTTTCACCGTGAAATTTGATATAAAGCTTCCCAACATGATATCCTTGCTCTCCAAGTTACTTCCATATCTCTTCAAGCTTAAAAGAAGCATTCCATTGCTCTTCAAACTCCTATAAATCACGATTAGGCTTGATATCATCCAAGTACCATCTCATTTAAATAATTTAACTTAATATGCATAAGAATCACATGGGTTTTTCTTTAAAACTCATCCTAGCGATAGCCAAATCATGCCTAAAAGATGTATACTTTAGGAGCCATAAGGTTCAAATAATGAAAAAATGGCACTGTTTTTAACTTGTATTTTTCTTATGTTCTTTTCTTAAAAAATTCTCCTATTTGCATTTTTGAACCATAAAATGCAATATTTACTCACAACTTCATAAAAAAAACACACTAAGAGACTAAATTAACCTTAAAATAAGTATTAAAAATTGGAACCTAAATTATATATCTTTTAGACATGTGTTCTTGATCATAATCTTATATTTAGGGGTCAATTCTATGTGATTTGGTTGCATATTGGTTGATTATTAAATAAGATGCTGCTTATGTTGTTTTCAATAATTTTTCATGTTTTATAGGACTTTAGTATAGATGTGGAGTCAAAAAAAATTGTAGAATCAATTTAAGGAGTTAGAGCATCAAATTAAGAAGTTCTACATCAAATATCAAGGTCATAGGACAAGTAATGAAGAGTGCATCATGATAAGAGCAAGAGAAGCTAAAACAAGAAATATGTCAAATGAGGGGACTTAGTGAGAAATTAGATGCACTTATAGATTTAGAATGGTTATAGAATCAACTTGAGGAGTACAAACATCATATCATTGAGTTCCACACCAAATTTCAAGGTCAAAGGATGATTGAAGAAGACTTTATAGCAAAAAGATTAAGAAGAGTTGAAAGTTTCAAAAGTTAGATAGGGCCACGCTTATGGTCCTGCTTGTCAGATCTAGCTAGAGAATCCTATGAGAAGGGCTATAGATGTGGCCCTTAGCTAAGAAACTATTGGTTTCTTATGAGTTTTTAAACTAATTTGGGTTATTTTATCTTTGTCTTTGGTTCCTTGAAGCCATATAGTCATCACCAAAACCCTAGAGGAGATTCCTAAGCCATCTTAACAACTAGTGTAGTAAAATTAAAGGAGACTACTCATATCTAAACACCAAGAGTGGATTTTCCAAAAATAATTTTCCATAACTACAAGCTTCTTCATCCCTTCTCTCTTTAAGATTATTGATATTATTTTTATAATTCGTATAAACTAATTTTCTTGAAGAATAACATTGGTTTTTGACTCTTATGCAAATGTAAACTTCAATTCCAATTATACGATTGCATATGTTTAGATCAATAAATCAAATACATGATTACATCAATTTATAAAAAGGCTTAATTAAAACAATAGGTTTTATAGACCATGTTAATGCATTCCATTGATATCTAAGATAGAGAGAACTTCACTTAATTTATTAAGGGAATAGGAATTGCATAAGTCGAGAGAGAGTGTACTTTAACTTAGGAAACCTATGGTCTATGATAATATGGATGATTCATTAAATCAAGGATGAATGTTGAATATAAATACATCTTAGGGAGATTAAGATTCTTGTTTTTTGATGGATTTGCCTTTAGTTATTTCATTTATTTTTATGAATCAACCAATTAATTAATCATCTTTTGAGTAGGTTAGATAGCAAGGATAGGAATTTTCTAGTAATTAAAATCCTCATGAATTGACAACCTAGGCTCATAATAGCTATACTATATTGAGATAGGTGCACTTGCTTCATTAAATGTTTTAATATTGTTGTTAGGGTTCTTCCAATTATATTTATTTAAAAATTACGTACGCTCAAAATGAATCATTGCCTATTATCAAATTCTCCCACACTAAATGATTTCTTGTCCTCAAGCAATCAATTTCAACAATATTTCAAAATAATTCTAGTAGAATTTAAAAAATAATTAGAAACCTTAATACAAATCAACGTAATTAACAATAATCAACATTTCATAACTCAATCTTGACTATGAGCTAACACATATAGTCTTATGGCATGACAAGTCAATCCTTAATCTAAAGCTTTAAGTTTTAAGTTAACTTTACATAGAAAATAATTGAAACTTGGTTCTAAGTTAATTTCATAGGTGCGTTCTATGGTCCATCCTACCTGAAAAGTGTATTTTATGCCCTATCTTACCTTAATCAATAACTTATAAAGGGAAATTTACACTCTATTACACTTTATTGTCCATTATCCTCTTTTAACTTCACCAAGGCTAGAAAAGATAATTGAAAATTTGAATTATTAAGAATATTACTCTTAATTTAGAACATCTTATTCTAAGCTTGCATAAAAGTTCATTCAAGGTCTCCTCAAACACTTAATACCATTCCATGTTTTTTGTTTTACACATATAATTCATATAACCTTAATTAAGGAAGGTCATATTTAGTAAAAACTTATTCAGCATTAATCATATCAACTATATTAAATTATATTAATGAATAATCAACTTAGAATTAGAATCATTTCTAAAATAAAGTATCTAAATCAATAACTATTAAAGGCTAATAGGTGTTTAAGTGCATAAGGAATTCAATAACTTTATCCTTTGCACACTTAAGATATAAATTGTCATTAACATATTAACAAAACAAATCAAAACGAAGGAAAAGGGACAAAGGGGATAGGGTTGAAAACATTTATGTCTCTTCTTATTCATATTTTTGCCTAATATGATTATTATAATCATATAATTGAGATACTTTTCTTGTGTATTTTATGCTTATTTGTATTAAACTTTGAATATGACATTTTAATAACACTTTGCTTATGACAAACTAAGTAAAAATAAATGTTTTCTAAGTCTTAATGAACACATTTCTTTAAAAAAAAAGGAATTAGATGCTTCGCAAGATAAAAAACATGATGAAATTTGCACAAATTTACATATCCAAATACAATAATTAGAGCGCAAGATAAAAGTTGGAAGAAAATATTCTTAAATGCTTGAAAATACTTTTCAATACATTGGAGCATATGAAGCTACTTTGGAAAAGATTCTGTTAATAATGGATAAAGAAATGAGCATATACAAGATCATCTAGCCTTAGCCAAGCACTATCGAGAACCACACCTATTAAATGGAAAATTAAAAACATCAACAGATAGATTCATATTAAAAGATTAATTTAAAATATTAAAAAATGATAATAATTTCTCTGATGGAGGCCTCCTAATACACTCTTAGTCTTAAACTAAGAGTGTTATAAAAAATTCCATCTTCAAGATGATATCCTATTTTTGGATATATACTAAACATGAGTTTTTAATATTATAAATTTCCTCTTCAAATACCTAAATAAGCTTCCTCTGTAATTTTAGGTTTGTTATCCATAATTGCTAAATTAATTGGACAGTCATTTCCATCTCTAAATTTTGATCATCTTATTAATTGGATTGATCCTATATAAACCCATCTGTTAGCCCTATGGAACCCAAGAGGGGGGGGTTGACCAAACGAACATATTAAGTAGAATGACTGACTGAACACGAAGATCGAGTAATCAAAT
>JAOXYD010107245.1:0-11566 GCA_028565735.1 Pinacopodium congolense
TTAATACCATGATCATGTTATACACCTCAAGATGCATATATGCTATACACAACATATCACGATAATGAGTTTGTATGAACGTATAAATCTGCATACATAGCACCTAGTCACATGAAATCACAAATCACAAATAAGAATAGGAATGATGGTGGAGGACTGATACAAGACTTGATAACATGACCCCTACCCAAATACTCTAGCGGTAAAGGCTCTCTTATTCCACATGGATCACTTAGTCTAAGGGTAGTGATCTGCTCGTCTGAGGGTAGCTTAACTGAACCGGCCATAGACTCATTACCACGTAGCTGCTCATCCGAAAGTAACTCAACCGAACCATCCACATCTACGCCATACTATCAAATACCGATTGGCGTCTGAGAGTAATTCAACCGAATCGCCCCAATCGTATCATATTTCAAGTACTAACCAATCAACCACTCAACCAATCAAAAACTAGACAATTGACTCTGTGTGCACAGCCTAGTGACACCCATCAGGTAGCTCGTCTCATAACCATCCTCCACATCAGCACACATCTCGCCAAGCATAACAGAGGATAACAACATATATGTATAGATATCAATTCAATAAACAAATAAACTATGTGCAAGTGGTGATGAAAATGATCAATAAACAATGAAAATGATTAATAAGCAATAAGCAATGATAATGAGTTTGATGATGCTTATGAGACTCAAATGCATACGCATGACCATGAGTATTAACTCACAAGTAGACTGCGCTCCAAACTAAAAGGGAAGATCGCATCCTCACAAATCTAACAACGCTTATCACACGTCAAAACTCCTCCTACTTAATGCAGATCAAAACTCTAAACCTCAACGACAACCCAAATGATAACGCTCTTAGATTTCCCTCTCTTCCTAAGCTTTGGGGCTAGCCTATAGATAACGGTGAAATTGGTGAGGTATTGATCTGGTTTGAAAGTGACTAGAAATAGAAAATCGATTACTTACCAGACAACTCTGACACTTTAAGTTGCGATTCCTCTGAATCTAAGTTGATTTTGACACAGTAGAGTTAGGGGTTTGATCGAGCATCTAACGAGCATTTCATAGACTCCTAGATGGTTGAAAAGGGTGGTCGGACGATGAAGATGTGATCGTCGGAGTTGAAAGCGAAAGGGAAGTGATTGATAGAAATAAAACTGATGAAATTTGAATCATTTGCCCTTTTTAAATACTCACTAACTTAAGTTTCCAGGTATTGGGTCAATAGTCAAGGTCTTGAGTCTAAGTCATTTACTCTAGGGTCTTGGGTCCAAGTCTTTAGTCTTGGGTCAAGTCTAAGTTATTACATTCCATTTTTCTTCCTTCTTATGGAATTTCATCCTATATCTATGCATTTGTCACACTACTCTAGATGACTGGGAGAGCTTTACTTAATGGTGGTGCAGCAGGAGGAGAGCCAATTCTAATGGTATTAAGGTTCTTAACAGAGCAGTAACTTACTTGATCTATAGTATCTGGCAGGATAGATTTTTCACAATCAGAGCAGAAGGAAGGAAGTTCTCCTAGAGTAAACTATAAGGTAGATATTCATGCATATAGATTCCCATTCTATTCATCTTGCATATATGACATCTCTGAGACAACGATGGCATCTTTCGAAAGAGAACTCTTCCCTTTGACCCCAATGGAGGGTAAAGTGATAGATTTTTCCATTAAAGACAACCAAATGACTAGATGTCCCTTCTATAAGCACAAATCACAAGGAAAGCTTCACGGCTTGGAGGAGAAGTAGTATTACCTATTAAGCAAGCATCACTCAGACGAAAGAGGGTAGGTCGACTGTCAATCACTATAAACCTAGACAAGAATAAAGCAGTAAAATCATAAGCTAAGGAAAAGGATATAAATATAGGAAAGGAAACTAGACACCTGCCAAAAGGAGGAATCCGACCTGAAGCAAGACCTGGATTGGTGATGACTAACCTAGATGACAGCGGAAAGATTGATATCCGGAAAACTTAAGCGTCAATTAGAAGCATTTGGGTTTCAAACATGCAAGTAGAGCTCCTTACTCGTGATCTATGTATGGTGTGGGACATTCTCAAGGCCATGGGGAGGTTGAAGAGGCTGCAAGAGTGATAGATCGCTAGAGGATAGATCTAATAGGACTTAGGGCGAATTTCTTTCGATCGGCCTTAGGTTGTGAGATTTCAGATTTCTCTGGCTATTTGCTACTGTGACAAGAGATAGGTGACAATTGGTTGGGTTTTAGTCCACTATGTGCATGCTCAGTTTGCATTGAGGAGTTAATTTTATGTACTCTATCTTTATCCTCGTTTATTAATTTATTTAATTTAAATTTTCAAAAAAATATTTTGAAAATATAAGTAATTTTCAAAAACCACACAACTTTTCATTATCAATATAAACACTTCAGATCTAATAAGGGAAGGTTTGCATTTTTCAATTTTAGAATTTTCATCAATAATAATCAAACAATGATTAACTCATAACATAATAAAGTATAAATTTAAATCATAGTTTTGATGCTTGATCTTTATCTATATCTCTCTTGAAATCATAGATGACAAATGAACTATTTAATTTGCATATATGTTTGGTTTTTAATAGTATCCACAGATCAAGTTTTAGAAAAACTCAAAAATAATTTTTTAGAAAAAGAATAATACTAAATGTTATTTTCTTTATTCATTATATATAAAAAATTGTTAATATTAAAATTAACATAAATTAAAATTAATTTTTAGCTTTAATTATAATTATAATTTAATCTTAGTATAATCAAATTCTTATATATTTAATCCCTTAAGTTAAACATAAATTATAATTAAAGTTTGATTATAATTATAATTATAATTATAATTTATTCTTTATAAAATTAAATATAATATATTTAATCCTTAAAGTTTCTCAAATTTTACAATTAGATCCAACTTAATTTTAAACTAATTATTCTTTCTATAGTTAATTTTTATGTGTGACTCATTATATTCTTAATATGTTGGCAATAATTATAAGTTACAATTCTAATTCACAATTAGAATTAGATAAATTAAAACTTCTTTTAATTTATCTTTAGTTTTTTAATTAAATAATTTATAATTATAAATCAAAATAGACATTTACCAATATGTCATGACCTCTCAAATATTAAAAAACGTGAAAATAGTTTGATTTAATTTGTTCATGCGTAGTTAGAATGTATAATTTAATCTTTTTATTATTCAATGCTCCAATCAGAAATAGAGTATGGAATTAATATCTATTCTAAATAATCAAATCATATTTATTCTTTCTAATTAGTAAATAATTTATAATTAATATTTGAAAACAACTTTACAAATTTCAATTAATTCTAGTCAAATAATTTTTAAATCATTATTACTAAAAAATAGTCAAATACTCTCCCCATCTATTTTATGGTTACGAATCATTTATTGATTCACTCAACTATCCTCATACAATTCATACTCTATCTAAATACTACTGATTAAACTACTTAATATAATAGGTCACAAGTAGTATCTAAATATAGTAATTCTTATATAAGATAACTTTAATAACCTTAAATCTAAGGATCAATTATATAGCTATCATAATGGAAAAATCCATATACCCATAAGTAATTTTCCATTTAGTATCCTCATAATCAGTCAGTTCATGAATTTATTCTTTAATAAATACTTACACATTTGTTTAAATATTTCTATACTTTAAGCTATGAGATCAATTATTTTATTTATATAAAAATATAACGTGCGCTAATCTTACTTTCCTATTAATATCCCATTTTGATAAAACTACAATTATGAATAATATAAAAATAATAAAAAAATATAATTTGAATCTTATAATTATGATCTCATTATAATTTTTAATTACACAACAATTTTCTCAGAGATTTTACTTTTGATATTAATTATTAGCTATAATTAATAAAATATATAAAGAAAAAAATGTCTTTAATTATTTATGTCACAAATTTACAACTAATTGATTGGCTGTAGGGTATAAACTAATAATCACTTAGCCAAAAGATCCTAAACTCCATTTCTCTAGTCTCAACTATTTCATCCACAACCACCTCCAAAACCCTTGCTTTTGCCACTGCATGAAATGTCTTGTCGTCACATCTTTCGATTAACTATTTTGCCATTTTCTTTTATTTAAAAACTTATTTACCTTCTAGATCTTTGATTAAAACTATGCCATCTTCTTATGTTGAAAAACTTATTGGCCTTTAAGATCTTCCATTGAATGTTAGCTTATCGACGACAACAACAATAACAAAAATCCTAATAATTCTATCAACTTCTCGAGTTTTAGATTGAGCCCAAAAGATTTTTAAGATGGAGAAAGATCAAGAATCATTTATATCATAAAATCAAAATGATAATTTGGAGGATTTAGACAATGTAGGGATCAAAGATGGTAAATTTTCTAAAAATGCATATCAGGGTGCTGATGTTGAAAAACAAGAAATAGTCGCAGGGAAGAGGCAAGATAGAAAAAAAAAGATCTTTATTTTTCCAATTAATTGATGTCAAATAGAAATAAAGAAACATGCCTATATATATAAGCTTACAAAACAAATTCTAAACAACTAATACTATCTAATATTTAGCTACTATATTTAGGACTCTAAACTCTATCTTTAATTAACTAATTATAGTAAATATAAGTTTATCTTTTTATCACCCATCTTAAACTTGTTATTACAAGTTTCCAACTTCATCTTTGTTAAGATCCTCATCATCGTCATCGTCATCATAGTTCCCATTTACCTTAAATCATTTTACATTATTTTCAACCACAATACATGGATTTATTATACCATGAAGTTCTAAAAGTATTTAAATGAATAAATATTTTTCTAAGGATATTTACATTAAGGAACTTTTTCTATATAACTATTGATTCTACTAATCAATTTTCTAGCACTGCCACAACTAGCACTTGGTTCTTTGGCACATTCTTTACTAGTGTTCTTTGGGTTGGCTTATTTACCTCCTCCTTCACTTGTAGTGGAAATAATTTGATCTGGGGACTAATCTGCATTAAAAATTCATCATATAAGGGAAAAAGTTATAATTTTCATCTTATAGATCATTCCACTCCCAAGAACCTTCTTCATTAAGCTCAATATCTTCTCTAATGATAATTTTTTCATTATGGGGATTATAAAATTTATATTCCTTTGAGTTTTCTACATGACCATCAAATACAAATTTTTTACTCTTATCATTCAATTTACTTCTTGTCTTATCATGAACATGATATAAATAAAAGTTCCAAATACTTTTAAGTGAGAAATATTTCGTCTCCTTCCACTTTATTCTTCTTATGAACCCATTTGCATTGACTTCCTTATGGGACCTTAATTATTCAAATATACTGCATATACTATTGCCTCAACCTAAAATTTCCTTGACAGTATATTTGAATAATTGAGAATGGTTTGATTTTCACATTCTAAGACATCATTTTGCTAAGGTGATCTTGAAACTGTCAAAGAATTTTGAATGCCAAGACACTTGCAAGATCTATTAAATTTATATGACATGGATTCATCTCCTTAACCTGTTTAACTTGCGTTGATTAGACAACTACTTTCATTTTCAACTCGTGCTTTGAATTTTTTAAAAACTTCAAATGTTTCATATTTTTCCTTCAAGAAATAAAGTCAAGTTTTGTGAGTATAATCATTAATAAAAAAAGAAAAACATAATATGTTCTTCCCACAAGAACTTGGTTCAAGAGGACTACATATATCAACATGTATCCATTCAAGTGGCTGAGAGGTTTAAGAGAGAGAGTCCTTCGCAAAACTCTTCCTAAGCTACTTACCATACATACAACCTCTACAAATATGATTAGTATGGCTTATAAAAGGCAAACTATTCACCATCTTTTCCTAGACAAAATTTCCAAATCCACTAAATTTTAAGTGACCTATCTAAAGATGCCATAACCATGATGTATTAGTTATAGTATCCTTCAAGCACTTGGAATTGTCATAGTTGATTATCAGTTTAAACATTTTGTTCTTCAATATCAACAATTTTACTATCATTCTCCAGTTATTATTTCTCATAACTAGCCCCATATTACTCATCTCTATCTCATATCTTTTCTCAAATAGCTATTAACTACTCAATATGTTTATTTTCAAGATTAGAACATAAAAAAAATATGAGATACAATTTAATGATTTCCAATCTTCAATCTAATCAGAATTTCTTCTTTAGCTATGATTGGAACTTTGGTTTTATCACCAAAAGAAATACTACTTTGACAGATTCATCAAGACCATAAAATGAATTTCTTGTTGTCAATTATATTATTACAAACTCCTAAATCAAGATATCAAGACTCCTGATTCCTTTCTCATCACCATTACAAGTCAATAACAAAAAAGATTCTTCATATTATTTAATTTAAACATAATTTAAATTTTTCCTCCTTAATTGAATTCAATATATAATTAGTTGCAAAGTATCAAAATCCTACACTAGATTATCAACTATGGTCTCATTGAAACTAACCACATCTACCATGTCCTCTCGAATTTTGTTATCGAAAACCTAGTTCTTCATTATTAGAAGAAGTACTTCTAGCTTCTCTACCTCTTCCATGAATTCTATAAGTCCAATTTCAACCATGACCTCTTACTCTTCTTCAACATCTACCACTTCCTTATTTCTAAATATCTTCTCTTTTATTTAAATTTAATTTTGCCTACAATATTTGGGCAATCAATTATTTTCTTTTCTTTAATCTTCCTTCATAAGCTTACAAGGAACCTAAAAGTTGATATACAAACATTGACCCCAAATTCTTCAACTCTTTAATGATTGTAACAATATAATTAAATTTTGATTTCAATAATAAAAAAAAATTTCAATCACTCAAACATCTTCCATCATTTCTCTATATCTCTTTAATTGGTTAACAATGGCCAAGAATTTGTTAAAATATTTTTCTATATATTCAAAATACTTCATTTTATGATGCAATGTGGAAATGCATACTCTAATCCAAAAATATTTAAAAAAACACAAATCTAATATAAATTTTGCAAGTAATCTAAAACACTATGCAAAATCCTTTTAAAATAATGAAATTAATTCAATAATTGGCAAAATTTTCTCTTTAAAATACAAATAAATTATTTATATGTATAACGGCTCTAAAAAAACTAATAATAAGTATAAAATCACCTTGAACTCTTTTAAATAAGATAAAAACACATAAAACATCATTTTCCTTAGTAGAAAAATGGTGCTTTGAATATCAACGGCATTCTCTGGGTGACTATAACAGTGTCATTAAAAGGGTCCATTGTAGTCCCAAAATTTGTCCTCTGGTTTCCACGACTTGTCCCATAGGTGTGACTTAAGTTGTGACATCTTCCCTTATCTATTCAATGTGCTTCACGGTTTGCACCATGGGTGTGACCCAATCATGGCATTGTTCTTCTATAATGATAGTCTAGCACGAGAATTAATGGTTCCAATATAAGGGTTGTTGATCTCCTTATCTTTATTTTTCAACTTTATGTCAATCCCCTCCACTTTTAAAGAACTTGATCTCAAGTTGAAATCTAGATAATCTAGCTTGCAATCTAGTAAATAGAGATAAATATCCACAACATTGAATATTTGATTAATATTACCTATCCACAAAGGCAACTGAATAATATATGCATTGTCATTAATCTTGAATGGCACATATTTTCTTGCCCTTATTTTATGGTGGTTTCCAACAATTCAATTCTTGATAAAAAAACACCATGACATCATCTCCCTCTTAAAACACTTGAGCTCTCCTCTGTAGGTCAACAATAGCCTTATATTTCGTGTTAGGTCTTTAAGCCTCTTCTCTAATTCAACTTATAACTCCTAGGTCTCTTTAGCTAATTTTTCAACATTCGCACAGAAATTAACATCTTTAGGTAATTTAATAATGTCTGGTGTATGATTTGGAGCCTTGGTATATACTACAGAGAATGGAGATTGATCAATGGAATTATGGATTGTATTATTGTAGGCAAACTTAACTTATGCTATAAGAAAATCCCAATTCTTCGATTTATGGCAACAAATACACATCCCTAAGTTACCTAGCATCCTGTTCACCACTTTTATCTGTCCATCTATTTGCGGATGGGCTATACTACTAAATATTAAAGATAAGTCAAATATGCTCCATAAAGTCATCTAAAATGAATAAAGAGCATAATGTCTTGGTCAGATGAAATTGACTTTAGAACTCCATGGAATCACGCAAAATCTCTAAAGAATAGTTTGGCAATGGTTGTCACATCAGCTATTTTCTTACATGGTAAGAAATGCATTATTTTTTAAAATCTATCAACTACCTTAAAAACAGAATCTATGTCTATCTTTCATAAACCCAACATAAAATCTATGAAAAGATCCTACCAAATGCTTTTAGGCACGGGTAATGGCATATATAATCTGACTTTAGAAGCATGGCTCATGTATGTTGGACAAGTTTGGCACTTAGAAACAATAGAAACTACATCTCTCCTTGGTTTAGGCTAGAAATTTCTCTTACAAACCTCCTTAAATTTCCTATCTCTACCCAAAAGGCCAGTTAGTCCTCCACTCTACAAATCCCTAATCACTTCCTATCTTAGTGAAGTTCAAGAAAGATATAATTGATTACACTTCATAAGGAATTTATCACGAATATAGTAAACCTCATGTCATTTCCTCCCATGATACACTTGCTAAATACCTTTGAAGTCACCATCATCAATATACAAGTCCTTCAAGTGCTTATAGCCATCAACTTCTATTGTTAGTGTTTTGATTATGGTCACTCTCTTACTTAATATATCTACCACCATGTTACTCTTTCCAGTTTTATAGACAAGCTTGTAAGGGAACTTGTCGACATAGGCTAACCACCTAGCATGCATCTTGGTTCTCAATTGCTTATGACTCCCTAAATACGTTAATGTTTGGTATTATGTGTAGAGGACGAAATTTTTTCCAATCAAGTAATGCTCTCACATCTTTAGAACTCTCACAATGGTGTAGATCTCCTTGTCATAGGTAGCCCACTTTTGTCTTATCTCACTTAGCTTCTTACCAAAGTACACAACTAGCCTTTTTTTCTTGAGAAGGATTTCCCTCGATTCCTACACCACTTGCATAAAGATAAGTCAAGTGTTGTATATATATATATATATTTTTTAATAAGGGCAAAACTCTTTTCTTACTCTTCTTCCCACTTGAACTTTCCTTCTTCAGGAATTCCATGATAGAAGTTACAATGTTATTGAAGTTTTCCTATAAAATATTGCTAAACCATGGAAATTCCTTACATCTCTAATGATTTTTGGTGTAGGCCAATTTTTAATGTCCTTGATGATTTCTTCATCCACTCTAATACCATCATTTCCCATGACTTATCCAAGGAACAATAAGCTCTTTATCATAAACATACGCTTCTTCAAATTGGTGTATAGCTAATTCTCTCTTAAAACCTTAAACACACGTTTTAAATGTTTCACATGCTCCTTAATAGGGTTGCAGTAGATAAGAATATCATTAAAATAGACCACCACGAACTTGCTTATAAAAGGTCATACCACTTGATCCTTAAGGAGCATGAAAGTGGTAAGCACATTAGATAATCCAAATGGCGTAACTAGCCATTCATATAAGTCATCCCTTGTCTTGAATGCAGTCTTCCACTTTTTTACAAGTCTTATTCTTATTTGATGGTAGTTAATTCGAAGATCAATCTTAGAGAAAATAATATCTCCACTAAACAAATCTAACATATCCTTAACTCTTAAATAAGACACTTATAGTCAATCGTGATCTTGTTGATCACTTTACTATCAATGCATATCCTTTTAATACTATCTTTCTTCAAGGTAAGTAAAACCAACACCACACACAGGCTCATACTCTCTCAATATGGTCTTTACTAATTGGCTCCTCTAACCTCTCTCGTAGAATCTCATTCTCCTTTAGACTCATCAGGTAATGGGATATGTTAGATAGGTGCAAGCCCCTAGAATTAAGTCAATATAGTGTTAGATGTCATATATGGGTGGCAATCCATTGGACAACTACTTAGGAACCATATCTTTGAACCCTTCCAAAATAAGTTATACTTCATAAAGGACCATAGGATTAGACTTATTTCCCATTGTATTCTCCCCTTTATCCATCAATAAATGTACCTTCCTTGTTTCCTTAATCTCGCTAATAAATTTGCCCCTATTATTCTCCACTTGCAATAAAGGTTTCTAGGCTTTCATTTATCTACCCAATATTATATGACTTCGAATATGACTCAGTAGTCAATTTCAACTTTTTTTTACTATTGCATCACATATGATTTTATTTTTTTGACACCCTCCATTAATAATTAGTTTGCATAAATTCCTTGCACCAGACATCTCGTAAGCAATAGTTTATGCCTTTGCAAATCATTGTGCTTCTTATGATATATCACCAGCCTCCTAATCACACCTATGAATGCATCTTCATCTACGTCTTCCTATTGCTCGCAATCGTCCCCCTCGAATGCATAAACTTCCTTTTCTTCTTCATCGTCATGTTATTCCACCATTTTCAATGCTTTCCTCTTTGAACACTCATTAGATTTTTATCCCAGCTCAGTACATATGTAACACTTTGGTGGGGGCAGGCTTGGTGCAAGGGCTGCATTCACCACCTTCTTCCCCTTATCACCAAAAAGCCTTCTCACTTACAAAACATTTAAACTCCTCTGGCCTCTTGTTTAGTAAGGACTTTGCCTTCATAGCCAGATTGCTCGCATCTTTCATTATAAGCACCATCTAAATTTTGATCCTCTCCTTATGCTTAATATCAACCCCCTCAAGTATCGTGAAGTTTGTTGAAGTTGAGATTTAGACAACTGATTGTAGGTTGCCAACTTCAAGAACTCTGCTATGTACTCATAAACTCTCTAATTATCTTGATGGCACTGTTGATATGTATAAAAAAATATACTATTCATAATCAGGTGGCAAGAATATCCCCTTAACAACTGCTTTATCCTCTTCTACAAAGAAATTGGATTTCTACCCTCTCTCCTCTTGATCTCTTTTAACTGTTCCCACTATACTAAAGCTTTTTCCATCAGTTTAACCTTCCTATCCTCCAAAATTTTGGTGTAGTCAAAGAACCACTCCACCTTCAGTAATCATTGTAGGAAGCCTTCAATGTGTAGATCTCCATTATACATAACCCTTTGACAATAATGAAATTGATTCAATAATTAGGAAAAAGCTCTCTTTAGAATACAGAAATAACTATTTTTATGTATTACAACTCTCAAAACCTAGTAATAAGGATAAATCATCTTTAACTCTCTTAAATAAGATAAGACACTTAAAAAACATAATTTTCCTAAATAGAAACAATGATGCTTCGAACATCAACTGCAATCTCTGGGTGACTATAACAACCCCTTGCCTAAAATTTGTCCATTGGGCCAATGAAAGATTCAAAAGCAAAGGAAGAAGAAGCTTCATCAAGAAGGAAGAACTTCGCATTCAAGAT
>JAOXYD010107256.1:0-11565 GCA_028565735.1 Pinacopodium congolense
TCAAACATTATAGGGCATCAATTAAACAATTAAACACTGAATTAGGGGTCATAATTCAACAAATTAACCATAAAAATTATATCAATTTTACCCCTATCAGAAGATGTAAGAATTTTATGTAAAAATACCTTAATGAATCCTTTTAAGAGGGGTTGAGACCACTTTGAAATAATGTTGATACAAGAAAATTGTTCAACATAATTATGGAAACAAAAAATTTGATAGTTAGGGTTTACTTAGATGGTGAGAAGTACCATAAATTTTCTTATGTTATTAACACTACAATTAATATTCCAATCAACGTGAATTGAGGATGATGAAATAGATGATATCCTAATAGATTATAACAACAAAGATGAAAATATCTCCAGTGAAAGGCCAAGTGCTGAGAAGGAATCAATTGACCAAACATATAATGATGAAGTGTTTGCTAAAGTAAGTGACCTAGCATACTTTAGTGAGGATGTGACTGAATAAATATTTTATTCTCTAAGGAAAGATAATTAACACAACATCCTAAGTTTAATGTTGATGGAGACCTTATTTACTTAGGAGAATATTAACTAGAAGTTGATGATGAGGAAATAGGTAGATTGTATAAGAATTTATTTGATGAAAGGAAGAAACCTAATTATCCTCATTTCAATTCATCAACTAGCATAGAATCTAAAATTCAATTAAAGTAAAGGATGGTATTTGATTTAATGAATATGCTTAAAAATTCATTGAAGAACCATTCCATAAAAGGTGGTCTTGATTTTATTTATAGAAAGAATGAAAAAATGAGGATAACTATTCAGTGCATAAAGATATGTGAGTGGATAACACATACCAATGTCACTTAAAATGTAGAAACTTTTCAAATTAAGACATTCTAATGTTCATAGATGTGATAGAGTTTTTGATAATAAGAACTTATATTACAAATTGATTATGATGAATATGTGGCATATTTTAGGGGTAGTTTAAGCTAAGACATTTATAGTTTAAAGAAACAATATTAAGGTATCATTAGAAAAATATTTGATACATTAAAGCATATAAAATCAAGAGATATGATTTGCATTTGGTGATTCGAGAAGAAGGAACACAATATGCTAAATTGAGAGTATATTTCTTGCTTATTATTAAACATAATAGGGTTGTTCACTATACATTGGAACTCTAGATGGAATCTTTTATTCTTACTATGTTTGTCTATGATAAGTGAAATTTAGTATTTTGAATATATGTAGGTTTATAATATGCCTTGATAAATGTCATTTAAAGACATAATAGTTTGAAAAATATTGACAACAATTGGTAGAAATCTAAATGATAATATCTATCTAGTAGTATGGGCAGTTGTGAGAGTGAATAACAAAGAGATATGAAAATATTTTCTTGATAGCCTATTAGATGATACTGGCAAGAGTAATTTTTAGATTTTCATGAGTAATCGGAAAAAGCGGTAACTTGTAATCCTTATTTGGATTTTCAATAACTAGTTTTAACAATTTAATAAGTTGATTTTGCTTTCTAAACTTTGATTAGCAATTTTTAATAATTTGTTGAGAATGAGTAAAAGTGATATGACCATTAATATTGCTTTAGGTATTTATAACTTATAAGTACAATATAAGGTGTATGTTATCATTAAGGATAGATGTGAAGTGTTGCTTTAGACTGTACTAGGTAAGAGTTTGAACGACAAATGACTAAATTTGAGAGTATGTATAAGGAAGCATATAACTAATATAAAATTCCTAAGAAAAGGTAGTGTGAGGATGCCTTTGATAGAAGAAGAAAGAGTGGGCATTTTTCTTAAAGCAAAACTGAGTGCTTAAATGAATTTCTTAGGACTGTTAAGAACAAATGATAGTACCCTAACTATACATCTTTAATGCATATTTTGAGGATGATTATCTTGGAATTGAAGCACAATTTCATGTAATTTGAATGCTTATTTGGTTAATTATTACATAAGATGCTACTTATGTGCTTTTCAATGATTATTTATTTTTATAGGAATTTGGTGAGTGTCTTAAGGCATTTTTGAAGTTAGGAGAGATGTGGAATCACTTTTGATGAGTTAGAATATGTTAATGGGTAAATTCCACAGGTTTTAAGGCATCATTCTTAGTATTTTTATACATTAATTGCATAAATTATGTGACTTAAGAGTTCTTTTTGCTTTATATTTATGGTGATCTTGGAGCTTTTGAATTGGAATTGGAGCAAAAGGAGCAAGAAAAGTGCAAAATAGAAGTTAAAAGGTGGTTGTTGGAATTACTTAATGGCACTGTTGGGTGGAGGTTAACTATTCTTGAACCAAGGATGGTTCGACCTTATTTTGGTAATGACAAATAAACCTTTGTTACTAATGTATATGTTTTTAAGTTGCTTAAAAGATAGGTTAGATAAAGTTTAAAATGACAGATTAAAAATTCTTGAAGAAGAGATTGAAGAATCATATCAAGACTCAAAGTTTGAAGAAGTTTAGAATAAGTTTTATTTTAGTTTACTTAGTGTAAACTTTGTTTACTTTATTTTGGTATTCTCAAGAGGCTTATATTTAAATAATCATGCATACATATTTTAGAAAATGCATATAGGTGCATAATCAAGAGGTTATATGTGTATGAATTTGTTTTAATCACCACTTTATGCTTGATTAAATTAATTAGGAAAACATAAATCAGTTGTTAAAGAGATTAAGATTAAGAAATTTCATTTACTGTACAGAAATATTTCAAGAATTATTCGTCTAAATATGGTCCTAAGGTCAGTTGATCGAATAATTAACAAGAGTTTATCGATCGACTTAATGAATGGATCGGTTGACCGAAGCACAGTGTGAAAGCCTATCGATCGACTGAATCATGAGATCGGCCAACCAAATAAAGAGAAGGTTTCAAATTGCATAAGGGATTGTAACGTTGTACAATGGTTAATTGCATTAATAAGTTTTTCCCGCCATTTTTCCAACAGATTCATCATAAATTCTTAGTATAATATAGTGTTTTATACATTGTTGATATAAGTTTTGATACAGAGAAAGTTTAAGTATACGGTGTATGTGTTTAGAGTTTAAGGAGATCCTTTTACAAGTGATTTTTATCAAGTGAGTTTTAGTTGTTTTTATGTGAGGTTCTTGAATATTTTTTTTTTTGCATTCATTCATCGCCTCTTATGATTATCAAGTGAAATCAAGTGAAGTATTTTTTCAATTGTATTGAGTGGTTGGGAGGTTATTCTTGAGTATAGGAAACAGAAATGAGTGAAAGGTTCTCCTTTAGCTTATGAAAAAGGAGTGTTTGTGACTTGTTGTCTTCAAGTTGTTATAAGAATGAAAGCTCAACAGTGGTGATGGGGGTCGAATTAGGAGCAAGTAGATAGCTCTAAACCAGGATAAATCATGGTGTATTCTCTCCTCTCTCTTACCTTTATTTTTCATTTATAATATTAGATTTTTTGTTTTAGATAAATTTGTTCAAGCTTCTGCATTTGTGTGAAAGATTTTTTTATGTACTAGTTCACCCTCTCTTAGTACCATATCTATCCCAGAAATTGGTATCAAAGTGGGTCTCACAAGTAGATTAATTTCAACGAATTAAGTGAGTAAAGATCATATATGGCACACATGATGCAAAATTTTTCCTCTTCTAGTCTATAAGTTCACAACACATATCGAGCACCTTATTTTGATGGAAACAAGTATTTGAATTGGAAATTTAGAATGAGGCATTTCTTGAGAAGTGAAAGTGTGGATTTATGGTTATGTTTTTCTCAAAGTACCACCTTACCTTCAAAGATGGTTGGAAATGAAGTAGTGCTCGAGGACAACAATGAGCTAAATATTGAAGAAAAGAGGTTAGTATCTCTAAACAGTAGAACTATGCATGTTTTATTTTGTGCATTAATTATAGAAGAATTTAACAAAGTCTCCATGTGTGAATCTACTTATGATATTTGGAGCATAATATAAATCACATATGAAGGCACAAATCAAGTAAAAGAAACTAAAATTAGCATGGTTATAAATTAATTGGAATTATTTAAAATGACTTAAGATGAAAATATTTCTTCAATGTATGCTTATTTCAATAATATTGTTAGTGTTTTAAAGGGTCTAGGTAAGACTTATTCCAATGTTGAGCTTGTAAGATCTATTCCAATGTTGAGCTTGATAGGAAAATCCTGAAGTTTCTACCAAAGTCTTGAAAACCTAAAGTGACAACAATAAAAGAAACGAAGGATACTTGAAGAGTTAATTGGTTCTTTACTGACACATGAAATGATGCTAAACGATGCTCAGGAAGAAATTGCACCTAAAAGGAAGAACATTGCATTCAAGGCAACAAATAAGGATGAAAGGGAGAATGAAGAATTATCATATGGAAGTGAGGAAGAAGAATCTGTCACTCTCATCACCAAGGAGCTAAGAGTACTGATTCGAAGGAAAACTCCTATTTGCAAAGGTAAGTTCTTTTATAAAACTTGTAATATAACATGTTTTGAGTGTGGCAAAAAATGGCACTTTAAGGCAGATTTTCCACACCTTTGAGAAAAAGAAAAGGAAGAAAAGAAGGAAAGGAAAGATAAGAAGAATTTCAAGAAGAAAGCTCTTAAAGCAGGATGGGACGAGTCTAGTGGATCTGAAGAAGAATAGTAGCAAATATGTGCTTTATGGATCACTATGAGGTAAGTACTCCTAACTCGAATGATAAAGTTGAAGTTGAATACACATATGAGAAATTGCTTGAGTTTGTAGGAGATTTGGCTAAGAAAAAGAAGGTCCTACATGATAAAAAATTAGAATATATGAAAAGATAGATGAGTACAAATTAGAAATTGATAATCTTAAAAAAGATCTAGATTCTATGTCTAAGGATAACGATGAATTATTGAATGAAAATTTGACTTTAAAGAAAGAAGTAGAGTCACTTAAATAAACTGTATCCAAGTTTACTAAAGGAAAGAAAATGAATGTCCTAAAGTTACTCAAAATGCATCATCAACTCAACATAAGCATCATGGATTTATATATACATCAAGACCTAAGAAATCTTTTCGACATCGACCCAATAATTCTAAAAAATTCACTCAACCTAAGAAAATATCTCAAAAATTCTATTATGATTATAGACCAAGGAATGCTTATAGATCTTTCACTCCTTTATTTTGCACTTATTGTGAAAGGTATGGACATATTCGTTATTTTTACTATGATCATTTAAGAAATACAAATGCAAGTTCATTCAACGATAAAAGGTAGACTAAAACTCATGGACCTAAGACAATATAGGTATCGAAAGTCTATTAAATTTTATTTTGAAGGTACCGCAAGGAATGAAAAAGGATGACTGCCATTATTGAACTAAGAAAAAGAATAAAGATATGACGTCAATTTAAAAGGTACCGATCGTTTAATAAATGTGTATTAGATTTTTTATGAATTAATATTAGTTTGGTTTGGATTTTTTTGGGGTATTTTACCCTTCGGTCGATCGAACCTCAGTTCAGTCAACTGAATGTTAGTTGGTTGATTGAACACTTCGTTCGGTCAACCAAATGATGGTTAGTTGACCGAATGAATTTTTCGATCAACCAATATTTTGTCAAATGAATATAAAAATCACGTTAAACAGACTCCTTCCTCTCTTTTCTTCCCTGACTCCTCCTTCTTTCTTTTTTCTCTCGAGCTGTTTGCCATTGCTGTCAACTCTAGAACTTCTCCGACAATTGTCTTCCCCCTTTGAGCTTCCAAAACTCAAGCTACAAGCTCTTACAACCTTTAGCTACCATCTTCTTCCTTTTTCAAGATTGGGCAAGCCCTTTATGCCACCCCCTCTTTTCCGACATTGAGTTAAGCAATCTCCGTCTCTGGTGAGGGTCCGACGATTCCAAGACCATCTTTGTGCTCCTAGTGACTCCCTTATCCAAAGCCCTCTCCTTTCTTAGTTTAATTGAACTCATAACCGGATCACTTTTAAAGCTATAGATTTCTAGGGTTTCAACATTGAATTTTGAACTTTAAATTGAGAAATTAGCCCAAATTTCTTATGTTTTCTTGCAATTAGAGGCATAATTAGGCTTATAGGACATTCAATTTCATTTGTCCACACTCAATTTTTATTTTCCCCAATTTTCATATTTATGTGATTAGGGCTAGTCAAAGTTCTATCTAATTTTTGGTTATTTTCTAAAATTAACCATTTTAAACTTCAATTAGACTCTCACTTAAGGATTTTATGCAGTCAATTTAATTTAATTTAATTTAATTTTGAAATTATCAAATTTCAGTTTACAATTTAGGGTTTAATCAATTTTTAGGCCAATTTACTACACTTTAAGTAAAATTAAACTGTTTAAAATTCAATTAAATGTTTACATGAGGCACTTGAACAATATTTTTCCTAAAAAGACTAAAATTTCATATTTTCCTTAATAAGTCTAAAATATGTTTCAACATTTTAAAGCTAAGTGATTTTTTTTTGCTTTTCTAAATATAGTTTTCAAAGTTTTGAAACTAGCATGTGAATTCTTTTTTAAAACTTGGTATTTTCAAAATTGTCTTAATCTTTTATAAAAAATTTAAATAAGTAGGTTCAAGCTTGTTTAAACTGTTCATTAATCATAAGCATGGCATGATCATATAGAACTTTGTTTTAGTGTTGAATCTTTGGTCACTCTTGATTAATTGTATCTACAGGTTGTGTGATTAAGTCTATTAGTAAGAACTACTATTGCGCTTTATCTTTCCTAGAGCCTTCTTAGCTGTTTGTTATTTGTCAAACCTTTCATTTCTATCTAGTTTATTGCATTATGGTTAGAATTTGAGGTGGAAGTACCTTTAAGGGTAGGATATCTTCCTCTAGTGACTAATTAGACACTGATTCTGCTGAATTTCAAAACTACGCCTCTAGAAAACTCTCAGAAAACTGGTTTATTTCACCTGCCCATCTAGATATCTATAAGGAAAATGATCTGGTTTAGTATTTTATTTAGTGTAAACTTTGTGTGCTTTTATTTTGGTATTCTCAAAAGGCTCGTATTTAAATGATCATGCATACATATTTTAGAAAATGCATATAGGTGCATAGTTAAGAGGTTGTATGTGTATGAATGTTTTTTAATAATCTCTTGATACTTGATTAAATTAATTAGGAAAATATAAATAAGTTGGTAAAGAGATTAAGATTCGAAAATTTCATTTCTTGTTCATAAATGTTTCAAGAATTATTCAGCTAAGTATGATCCCGAGGTCAATCAACCGAATAGGATAGGTCGGTCGACTGAATGATTGTATTTGGTCAACCAAATAACTAACAAAAGTTTATCAGTCGACTGAATGAATGGATCAGTTGACCAAAGCATAGTGCGAAGGCCTATTGGTCGACCAAATAAGGAGATCGATCGACTGAATAAAGAGAAGGTTCTAGATTGCACAAGGGATTGTAAAGTTGTACAATGGTTAATTACAATAATAAGTTTTGCTTGTTAGACAAACAGTAATATTACGGTTGTATAATGGATTCATCACAAATTCTTAGTATAAATATAATGTTTTATATGTTGTTGATATAAGTTTTGATATAGAGAAAGTTTTAAGTATACGATGTATATGTTGAGAGGTTAAGGAGATCTTTTTACAAGCGATTTTTATCAAGTGATTTTTAGTTGTTTTTGTGTGATGTTCTTAAATATTTTATGTGCATTCATTAATCGCCTCTTGTGATTATCAAGTGAAGTATTTTGTCAATTAAATTGAGCGGTGAAAAAGAAACGAGTGAAAGATTCTCCTTTAGCATGTGAAAAAGGATTGCATTTGTGATATTGTTGTCTTCAACTTGATATAAGAATGAAAGCTCAATAGTGGTGTTGGGGACTAGATTAGGAGTAGGTGGATAGATTCGAACTAAGATAAATCACGGTGTATTCTCTCCTCTCTCTTACATTTATTTTTGCATCTATATTATCAGGTTGTTTATTTCAGATAAATTTTTTTAAGCTTCCGCATTTGTGTGAAAGAATTTTTATGTACTAATTCACCTCCTTTTAGTACCATATCTATCCCAACAACTACCATTTAAGTCACTATTAGACCAAAAAAATCAGTGATTTGGATGTGATGAATTGATAGTTGTACCCCTATTTTTTACCATAAAAAGCTAAAACCCTAGCATCCACCCTTAAGATAATAAAAAATCTTATTTTCATCATTCTTGAGAAACCTGGAATAGAATTTCAATTAAACACTTATCTTAGTTAGGTTTTTTATTTTTTTCCCCTCAATCTTTCACTGTTTTGTTATTGGGATTTAAAGGAGCATACAAATGGCAAAAATATCCAAGACTCAATAGGGAGTGACCATTTTCTCACTGAGTTTTTATATTTTTTTGGTTTTCTTTTAGTATTGACTTCATACTCATATTTCATTCAATAAATATTCTTATTATGTCTTTATCTTATGTTTTCTTGATGAATATGTATATATAATTTTTTTGGGTAGGAGATTAAGTAGGTTATGAATAGATTAGGTAATTGATTGTTGCCTTGATTGAATGCTTATTTTGCCTATCTTAGCTTGATCACCTAAAATATTTCCTTAAATAATTGAAATTCCATAACCATTGGGTTTTAATTATTGAAAAATTAATTGGGTAACATACTTGAATCTAAGATTATACTAAGCCTTAGAGTCTTATGCAAGGATTCCTAAATTTAAAAGAACTTAGATTTAGGCTTGTTGATATTTATGCCTTTTATTCCACATTACTTATGGAATAAGTAGGTCATTTGAGTTTAAAAGAGAAAATATGCTTTTATGACCTTTAGTAGTGTCTTGATTAGTGAAGTAGGTCTTAAATCAATTCCCACATATAGAAAGAAGTGATTAACCCATTAACATATGAGGCCTTAACTAATTTAGTTCTTAGAAATATCTTAGTAGAAATTTGGTGTTAGAATGTGTTTCTTTAGTATTTTGTTAGTTGTTTAAAATTTAATTTCACGTCATTCAAAACGTGATCGTTTGATTTATTTTACATCATTTGACTTGGTGTTTGTAATTTGGTTTTTGTAGATATGATGCTCAGTATATTTACCATTTTATATAACTTGTTGATAAGGTATGCTTGCCTCTTTATTGGACTACGTTAGAATCAGATTGATTTTGCTTATATATAGACCATAACAAGTTTTTAGCGCCATTACCAAGTACCTAGTTATGAAACATTAGGTTTAAACGATGTTGATAGAAATGTCTTTTAAACTTAAATTATCTATTTAGTCCATACATAACTTGGAATAAAAGGCATTAATCACAAGAAGCCTATAATCAAGTTTGTTAATAATAGGAATCCTTACAAAAAATCCTAAAGTTAATCTAATTTTAGGTTCAAGTATGTTATCTAATTTATTTTTTGAATTAAACACCAATGGTTATGGAATTCAATTACCTAAGATTCTAACCTAGGTGATCAAGCTAATTTAGGCTTAAAAAGCATTTAATCAAGGTAAAACTCAACCAACACATTCTGTTCATAACCCAAATAACATCCTTACCTTAGGAAAAATAACTTACATGCACATATTCATCAATATAACACAACTTAAAGCCATAACAACCGTTGAATGATGTTAGGGTCAAATTGATTGAATTTTAATGGTTAATTTATTGAATTATGACCACTAATTCAGTGCTCAATTGTTAAATCTATGTGTTATTATGTTTAATTTACAGGATGGAGCTTAAAGATGAAGATTGGAGAAAAAATTACAAGAAATCACCTCATTTCAATCCATTAATGGAACCTTGCCAGGGTCACGTTGATGGATGAATAGGGTGTCGTTTATAGAGATAGAATTCGACCATCAATGGTGGTTGTTGCATTTATTGAAGGAGTAGTCAATAATTTCAACTCGCAATTTATTGAAGGAGTAGTCAATAATTTCAACTCCAAATTTCCATAATTGCAGTTGTTGCATGTTACTTCCTTATCTCCTTTGTCAGCTAGCACAAGTGGGAGTCTAGAGAGTCTACATAACATAAGAAAAACAACAACAACACATGGAGAATTCATTAAATAAATCATATATAACATTAGTGAGAGATGTTCTTGCTTCTTTCTTAGTTGTTTTTAGATGTTTTAGGCTTTAAAAATTTTGTAACTTAAGTTTTAGATTGGTTTTTGAGTTGTTTCTTATTGAAGATTGAAGCTAAGACATATATATGAGTTTCTAAACCATCATCTTAACTTAGATTATCACTTTATTTCCTCTGTATTTCGGACTAATCAAAGTTCATATTCTTGAATGATCTTTGATATTCTTACAAGATCTTATGGAATTTGAAGCTGTGTTGATGTCTAGATCATGTTAAAGAGTTCAAGACTCGTCCAAGGGCTTTTTAAACATGTTTTGTAACTTCTAAAATAATTATTTTAGCTTATATTTGTAGATCTATCAAAGTATGTGGCTTAAGATGTATGTTTTGTTTGCTTTGATGATTATACATGGTTAAATCCATTTTCCAACTTTAGATTGGTGTTTTAATATTTTTATAGAGGTTGAATGCATGTATTAAGGTTTGAATTTGTTTATTTAAGGTCTTAAAGATATGATTTTGTACTGATAACCTAAGATTAGAGTGAAGGATAATCTAGGATTTGAGAAATCTACCTAGGTTGTTGGAAAAATCAATAAATAACTTAAATCAATCAATGAGTGAGAAAACTTTGATTATTTGTTAGAGTTAGGGATTTGAGACTGCAAATCTAGAAATCAACTTCTTCAAATTAAAGCCCATTGGCTAGATTTAAAACATAACCAAACTTTAAACTAAGTTTAATGGAGAAAAATCATAAGTTTTAACCATAGCTTTGTGTTAAATTCATGAAGGAACTTTAATCCAGTCGTTAAAATTGTTTAAAACTCAATTAATTCATTAATCACCTTATCCTTAGATGGATTCCACAAGTTAATAATTTTTAGTAATTTATGAATTACTTTATAATTCAAAATTGCAAGATTTGAAGCCACATTAGGATAGTTTATTATTTTCATCTTTTTAATCAGTTAAATTGGAATTTCCTAAATAATGTTAATATAATTAATCTGGTATTTAACCAATAAAATAAAATTTCCCTGTGGGTTCGACACTCTATATCTTAAAAAATACTCCACTTTATTACTTGTTCAATAGGTGCACTTGCCCTTCGTCATGTTAGTTTTCGATTAATTTTATTTTAGTTTTCAAAGTAAAATCAATTTAAAAAAATCCCATTTTTATAATCATTCAATCAACGAACAATAAGTTTTTGGTGCCGTTGCCTGGGAAAACTTATTTTTTGTTAATATTAGAAAAATTGGTGTATTACTCTAGGGTGTAAATATTGTAAGTATCATGTCTAGTTGTTTGTTTTTCTTTGTTTTCCTTTCTATTTTTCTTTGCTTCTTATTTCTTTGAGATTGATTCTTAACCTATGGTTATCTTGAATATATGTTTTGTAACACCCCAAAACATACCCTAATTGGAATTAATATAGTTAAATGTGGATTAAATGGTTAAATTGTGATTAA
>JAOXYD010107267.1:0-11565 GCA_028565735.1 Pinacopodium congolense
AGATACACTTTCCTGGGTACGGATCACACCCTACCTATCATTATATCTAATCAACATGACTGGGAACAAGAGGAGAGAGTGATAAAGACCATGAAGAAGGGGATGAGAGATATTGGTTGGAAAATCTCAGATGTTAAAGGGATTTGCCCTAATGTGGTGATGCATATGATTAGCCATGAAGAGGGGTGTAAGAAAGTGAGGGAAAGGAAAAGAAGATTAAATCCAAACATGCAAAAAGTAGTAAAGAAATAAGAAACTAAGCTCTTAAATGTGGAAATCATTTATCCAATTTTGGATAGTGAGTGGGTGAGCTCGATGCAATGTGTGTCTAAGAAGCAAGGCATGATGGTGATGGAAAATGAGAAAGGAGAAAAGATATCTACTAGGATCATCATTAGCTGGAGAGTATGCATGGAGTATAGGAAGTTTAATTTAACCACTAGGAAAGATCAATTCCCATTGCCATTTTTAGACCAAATTATTGAGAGGGTAGTGGGCCATGCATTTTATTACTTTCATGATGTGTATTCAGGCTACAACTGAGTCTTTATATGCTCAGAAGGCCATGAGAAGACAACCTTCACTTGCCCTTATGGAACATTTGCATATTATAGGATGCCCTTTGGCCTTTATAATGCACCCACCACCTACTAAATATGTATGATGGCCATCTTTACATATATGAATGAGGATATCATAGAGGTATTTATGGATGACATTTCAGTTTTTAGAGATTCTTTTTATCATTGTTTGTTGAATTTGGTTTGAGTTCTCCAAAGATGTAAGGAGTCTCAGTTGGTATTGAATTGGTAGAAGTGCCATTTCATGATTCATAAAGAAGTTTTCTTGGGTCATAAGATCTCATGCAAGGGGGTTGAAGTGGATTGATCCAAGACCAAGGTCATTGAAAAGCTCCTAACTCCTATAAAAATCAAAGGAATCTAAGTCCTCTTAGGCCATGAAGGTTTTTATCAATGGTTTATCAAGGATTTTTCTCTTATTGCTAAACACTTAACTAATTTGTTGATTAAAGATGTGTCTTTTGAGATTGATGCTAATTGTTTACATGCTTTTAAATAGGTTAAAGAAGGCACTCACCTATGCACTAATCTTGATATCTCTGGATTGGTCATTGCCCTTAAAGATAATATGTGATGCGAGTGACTATGCCATTGGATGTGTAATAGGAAAAAGAAAGGAGAAAAAGTTACGTATCATATACCGTGCAATCAAGACCTTAGTAGGGGCTCAATTAATCTACACTACAACTAAGAAGGAATTTCTTGTAGTGATATTTTCTTGTGATAAATTTCTATCTTATCTTTTAAGATCAAAGGTTAATTTGTTTACAAATCATGCTACCTTGCGTTACCTTTTTGCCAAGAAGGATGGAAAACTAAGGATCATTTGATGGATACTTTTGCTCCAAGAGTTTGACATCAAAATAATAGACAAGAAGGGAGCAAAAAATATAGTCACTTATTACACCTTGAAGGAGGGGATAACCAAGAAGAAGAAACAATCAATGAGTGCTTCCCCAGATGAAGCCTTGATAATGGTAACTAATTCCTTTCTTCCATGATTTGCTGATATTGAAAACTAACTTGTAAGTGGTATTCTTCCCTTTAATTTATCATACCAACAAAGGAAGCATTTCTTAATTTAATTCACTCATTATAATTTGAATGAACCTCTGTTGTATAAGATATGTGCTGATGTTTTAATTCCCTAATGTGTCCCTAAAGAGGAAATGCTTAAAGTATTGACCCAAGGCCATAGCTCACTCTATACAGAGAACTATGGAGCGAATAAGATGATAAATCGTGCATTAGAATGCAGATTTTATTGGTTGAGTTTGTTCTAGGATGCCAGGATGTTTGTGCTTCATTGTGATCAGTGATAAAGAGTGGGGAATATTTTGAAGAGAGATGAAATGCCACTTTCTTACATCTTGGTGGTCGAAGTGTTTGATATACAGGGCTTGGATTTCATGGGACCATTCTCATACTCTCTAGGTAACTCTTACATTTTAATTGGAGTTGATTATGTGTTTGGGTGGATTGAAGTAATAACTACTCCAATAAATGATGATAATTTAGTCCAAACATTAATTAAGAAAATATTCAGTAGGTTTGGAGTGCAGAAGGCCATTATAACTGATGGAGGAACTCATTTTTTTAATAAGCCCTTTGATACACTATTGAAGAGGTATGAAGTTCATCATAAAGTAGTCACGCCCTATCATCCTCAAATAAATGGCCAAGTGGAGGTGGTGAATTGAGAATTGAAGAAGATCTTGGAGAAGGTGGTAACTAGTTTAAGGAAGGATTGATCTATGAAGTTGTATGATACAATGTGGGCATATCGGAGATCTTTTAAAACCCTTATAGGTATAACTCCTTTTCTACTTATTTATGGTAAAGCTTTCCATTTAACTTTAGAACTGGAACATAGGTTGTATTGGGCAATTAGGAAGTTGAATTTTAATTGGAAGTTAGATGATGTAAAGTGATTATTATAGCTTAATAAATTGGAGGAGCTTAGGTACAAAATTTATGAAAACTCCAAGTTGTATAAGGAAAGGGTTAAGAAATGGCATGACGCTCACATAACAAAGAAGGAATTTAAGAGTGGGGGCTTGATGCTATTATTTGATTCAAGGTTGTGGCTATTTCCTCAAAAGTTCAAGTCAAGATGGAGTGGCCTGTTTAAAGTCATTCAAGTGTTTAACCATAGGGTTTTAGAATTGGAAAATGATAAGAATTAGATGTTCAAGGTTAATGGGCATAGATACAAGCATTACTTTAAAGGGCTAATCTCTTATGAAAGGGAAGTGATCTTTTTCCTTTCCCTACTTACATGATTAAGCTAATGACCTAGTTTTCTTTTCCTTAACAATTCAATAGTGTTATGTAGTCGTTGCTATTTTATTATTATTTTTTAATGTTTCTCTTTGGATTCCTTGAATTTGGATGATTAATTGAGTGTTTAAGGGTTGTTTCCAAGTTGCGTAACTTTCCATAGTATTTGAGAGCCAAAAGGAAGTTTTAGTATAGGTATAAAAACTGATTTTATGCTAAATACCACAAGTTACCTTTAGTATAAGGGGATATCGTCTCACAAGGATTGTATTAAGTCACAACTTAATTCAGGTTAAACTTTTATTAAGGAACAATTTCAAGTGATAAAAAACTAGAAAATAAACTAAAATTAAACAAACTAGCAATGAATAATCAACAGGGAAAAGTGGAAGAATTTGATAACCATTATTTGAGATTAGGAGTTACTTCTATCCCTATTTTGCTTCCCCCTTATCTTATTAATTCAATTATGCTTAACCCAAGGTTTCCTACAATATTGAGATGATCGAATTACAATTCTTCCTCAAAACTACCATTTAGTTGTCTTCCCAAGTGCTTTGGTAAGTTAATATATCCTTGAGAAACTTGGCATACTTGGGCATATATTCTATTGCTTCCACCAAAGACAAATTGATTTGGAGTTTCTTCAATTTCTCTAAGAACTTGGAGAATTGAGCATCCACTTAATATTGCTGTACCATTTGTGGATATGAAATCTTAGGCTTGTAAGGTGGTGGAGGGATGTATGACTTTTCCTTTCCTTTCTCTTCTACTGTCTGTTCTTCTTTCTCCTTGACTTTCTCTTTCACTTGGTTTTCTTTTTCCACACTCGACTCCTCCAATTGCTTGCCACTTTTAAGTGTAATCAACTTTAGTTATTCTCTTGTATTTTCTTTGCTGTTGTTTAATAGGCTTCTTGTACTCCTAGATGAAAAAGCATTAGTAAGTTGCCCTACTTAAACTTCCAAGTTGTGGATGGAGGAGGCATGATTGTTCATAAATTGGTCAAAATTTTCTTCCATCTTCTTTTAGCTCTCTTCTTGATTCACTAACTTTGAACCTAAAACATCCATGAGCTTATCCATCTTACTATCCAAGGATCTTTGTCTATCTTGTTGTAAATCTAGTGGACTTTGAGCTCTCATGTCATTCCCTACATTGTTAGTGTTCCAAGAAGAATTTGAGTAGTTTTTCCACCCCGGATTATAAGTATTGGAATAAAGATTATTACTTCTTTATTGTCCTGTAATATAATTTACTTGTTTGGCTCCATTCAACTTTATCATTAAGCAATCGATAGTGGCATGGTTGTCTTGTCCATATAACTCACACTAGAGTTGCATTGCCTTCATAAAAAATGAGGAAGCTTCTTGCATGTTACTGTGAGACAAAATTTATGCTTGAAGGGCTATCACAAAGTCAATTAGAATCATACCTTTATGGTTTTTAGATCCTTGCCTACCTCTTTCATTTGACCATAGGCAACTATTATTTGGCATCTCCTCCAAAAGATCATGAGCTGCATCAATTGTATTTTTCATGAGAGAACCTCCAATTGTTGCTTTTATAGTCCCTCTTATGATTTGAGTCACTCAATTGTAAAAATTTTGTAAGAGGAACTCCCTTAGAAGGCTATGATGAGGACAACTCCTTTGCAACTCTTGGAAATGCTCCCATGACTCATATAAGGACTCCCCATCACATTGTTGGAAGTTTGCGATCTCCTTGATCATTTTTGTTATTTTCATTAAGGGGAAGTACTTGGTTAAGAATGCTTGTGAAAGTTATTTCCAAGTTATATTATTCTCAGGGTTGATAGAATTCAACCATGCCTTACCTCTATCATTTAGAGTAAAAGGAAAAAATGTCATATTAGCTGCATGGTCCATCAATCCATTGTATCGAAAAGTACCACAAATCTCCAGGAAATTTGCAAGATGAGCATTGGGTCTTCATTTACCAATCCATATAATTGAATGCCTGATTGGAGTATGTTTAGCAAAGCACGCTTAATTTCAAAGTTTTTTTCTTGAACCGAAGTCCTTATGATCCCTTACTGATTAGCATTAAATCAAGGCCTCATGAAGTCCATAAGCATCTTTTGACCTTCTCCTTGTTCACCTTCTTCCACCATATTTGTTTTAATATTTTCTTGGGGCTTAGCTCTTCTTAACTCTTTTTTGTTCTTTGTAATATCCAAAACTCTTCTTTACTTAGCTTGGTGGACCTTCTAGTGCTCCTTGTGTTCATGCACCTAAAAATAAACAAGAAAAAGTATCAAAAACCCTAAAATCAAAATTACCAAATTAAAAAAAAAGCTAAAATAACAATCCCCAACAATGGCATAAAAAACTTGTTAGTAAACATAAAAAAACTTGTTTTGCACTAAATACTGCAAGTGAATAGATCGTTATTTGTAGTATAAGCGGATATCATCCCACAAGGATTGTATTTAGTCACCATTTAATTCAAGTTAAACTTTGTTTAAGGTACAATTTTGAGTGATAAAAAATTGAAAAATAAACTAAAATTAAACAAACTATCAATGAACAATCAATAGGACTAAGTGCAGGAATTTGATAACCAATGTTTGAGATTAAGAGTTACTTCTATCCTTATTTTGCTTCCCTCTTATCTTATTGATTCAATTATTCTTGCCTCAGGATTTCCTAAACTTTAATAACCCTTTTTCAAGGAGTAATTAGTTATCCCTTGTTGAAATAAGATAGAGTTAATAATGCTATCTCTCGACTTAAATAACCTTTCCTAACTATTCAACTAGATATGAAGCATCCTATAGGTAATTAATCAAATAGCTAATATCTCTCTTTAACTACTTGAAAACCTAAATTATAGGTCATTGGGGAGCCAACTTTCACTTTACAACATAACAAAAATGCACAAGCTTACTCTCTCAATTTATTGCAATGTATATGCATAATAAACATCACAAGCATCAATTTATTGAATCAATAAGAAAAATTTTCACAAAATAGTTCAAGAATAACTCCTAGAAATGACTAGTCATAACAACAAAAAAATCCACCAACATTAATATTTTCCATACAAGAAAAGGTAGAAAAGAGAGAAAATAATAAACTACATGAAGCTTTGAATTCTTTTCTTCACTTTAAAAAGGCTGGAAAAGATGGGTGTTGGTTTGTCTTGGTAATTCCCAAGGCTGATGGAGTTGCCTCTTTTGGATACTGCCAAAAACTTCCTTCTTTGCTTCCTTCGGATGCTATCTAATGATTGTTTAAGGCTCTTATGGTTTTAAGCCCTATCTATGTCAAAAGGAGGGTCCCAACACTTAAATTTTGGTGTTTGACTCGTCTAAGGTTTAGCTCCACAAGTACGAGGGTGACATAAAATTGTCATCCAGGGGGTGTTACGATTATGCATAAGCACGATTATTCACTGTTGTTCTCTAACTCTCTACATCTTCCATGCTTTTGGGAATAACTCCTTCTCTGGGATTTTGATTGACTTGAAATTTTAATTACAAGCTCCACACATATTGATCTTACTCCCCACAAAATTTCATAGCCATTTAAGCTCTACAATTATGCCTAATGACTCAATCGATTCACCTATGCCTCATTTAATGTTGAAATTCTACTACCTAGGAAACTAACCACAAAAGTGCATCAATCCATTCCTCTAAGAAGCTCAAAATTTACGCTCCAATACTAAAATATACCAAGAAACAATTAACCACCTAAAAGACAATGAAAAGATGCTGAATATCAAATAAATAAATGTTGAAAAGCACAAACAACACTTAAAATACTTGAAAACAACGTAGAAACATAACCTAAAAACACACTTGTCAGGAAGTTGTGAGCTAGAAAAAGTCATGATCATGACATATGTCACTATCGTGATAGATGACATTCTTTATAAAATATAATAAAGACACAATCATGACTCAATGTCAAGATCGTGACATCTACATTTAAAAATTTAAAAACCTGACTTTTGTCTCTCTCCAAACCCTCTCTTCATCTTCCCTTGGCCTTTCTCTCACCAAAAATGGTCACTTCTCTAAAACTCCTTGGGTCTTCTATTTTTCATGAATAGAACTCCTCTAAGGTTTTATACCATTTACACTCTTTATTGCGATTTCACTTAAGAAATATATGTCTTTGAACCTTTTTTTTGTTATTGCATCTCACAGTCTCTCTCTCTAAATTTTTTTGTAGGTTATTCACATCACCAATGGAAAGGAGCACTAAATAAGTGGTCTAAAGGAACGACATCTTTAAGGGCAAAGAACAAGAATAGAGAAATGCATTTCCAAGCTTGTAGAAGAATTTGGAGCATCATTCCCTATTTTCTCTATGGAAGAAGGTAAGAAATTTTGCACTTTTAGAACTAAACCCATTGAGTGTCCAAAATATTTCAACTTTGCTTTACTAAATCGATTGAGACTGATTACAAGGATTGAACATTTAGGTAATAGGATAGGTAGGGACAAGTTCGTTCATTGTGATTACATTATTTTTTAAGAGTTAACAATTAAATTCCTTGTTACTCTTAAATATGATGATATAATAAAATTGGATGAATTCACTTTTAGATTGAGAGGGCAATTCTATAAACTTGATGATGATGTTATGAATAATATGCTTTCATAAAATAGGACTTATGGATAAATATCTAGATTTTAAAAGTAAATTATATTGGACGCAACTTACTAGATTTGATGAATTTAACCCCCGTAATGCTCCTAACATTCTCATTAAAAGTGTAATGAGAGCAACTAATGTTTTGTCAAGGTGTTATTTCTTTTTGTGGTGTATGGACACTAACCATAAGGTACATACTTCTTACCACATCTTTGATTCCTTAGTTGGGGTCTTTCAAAAGAGGAAATCCTCTTTAGATATGGGATTCATTGCCTCTTCCCTTTTATATTTTATAATGTTGATTTAGGTGGACTGATCATGATGGACAGGGAGTACCTGGATGCTGAACAGTTGCCTCAGTTCGAGATTTTATCATAACATTCCTTAAATGTGTTACGAGACCTAAGTACTATAACTTCCTTCCAAAAATGGAAGGGCGAAGCACCTTTAAGCTCATGTCCAGTCATGGAGGAGTCTTCCAAAAAGAGTTCTACTAATGAAAGGGATCAATAGGACAAAATTTTGAATATCTGGACGAGAATAATAGAAGAATGGAAAGGCACCTTGCTGCAATAAAAGCAATAATTAAAAAAGTTGCATACCAATAGCAAGAAACTTTGAAGGAAGTGGCATGCCTCTAATGTTATCATACTAAGAAGTTGCACAAGTGCTTCACCCTCCAAGGAGACCAAGTTCCTTCTCTAACTCCATCACCTCTGAACTTACCATAAGCTATCTTACATTTTATCTCTTATTTTTGTGTTTTATTTTCTATTTTATGTTTGTAGTTATTGTTGACACTATTTTTTTTAATGTTTTCCTTACTACATTGAGGATAATTTGTTGTCTAAGTTTAGGGAGGTGGCATATAGCATGATGTGTTGCATTTTTCATGACAGCTTGTTCATAAATATGTTTTTTTTTAAAAAAATTTGTGTTCATTTTAGATGCATCAATTACATGACTTGGAATGGAATTGGCTTAGATAGGAATAAGATTATTTGAGTAGGGACAAAATATAACATTAGAAAGCTCACTTATGATTGTGTTTCTGTTGAAATTGTAAATAATTAGGTATTACTCACCTTTTCTTAATTCTTAGGCATTTGTATGAAGGCACTTTATTTGAGAATTTGACATAATTGTTAGGCATTATGAGTGATCATTCATGGAAATAATTGATTAGAGAGTAGTGACATGGGCTCACAATTTAATTTAAATAAGAAATCCAATAACTACTCCGCTGACTCCTAAGTGAAAAAGATATAAATCAATTGATAAAAGAGTTAAGATTAGAGCCAGTATGCTAGCTGTGAGTTGGGATTTAGGTGAGTAACCAGAGGTGTTCCTCTAAAGATGTGGATCTTCCCGTAAAAATCCTAAATGACACTCTACCTTTGCTAAAAGAACATCACTTAGTTAAGTAAACAGAGGTGTGCCCCTAAAGACATGCGTTATCCTATAAAAAGACTAAGTGGTTGTACTTAACTAATGAAAAAAAGGAATTGAAGTCTAAATGGAAAATGTAAAACCTATGAATCTCTCATTTCAAAATCAATACAAAGACATTCATAAAGTGAAGGGACTAAGTGCATATTTTGGATCTTTTTGAATGATTAATGCTCTTGAACAATATAATTCCATGAAATCTCTTACCATGGTTGCATTCAGGCTATCATCTATTAGTGCATCTTAAATATATATTGTGTTTGTTTGCTTGACATTTGAATTCTTTTCTTGCTAAAAATGAAGGTTTAAGTGTGAGAAAGTTGATAATTATGCTTTAGGCTGTGTTTCTAAGTGTTTATTATGTGAGTTTTCACATTTATGATGTAGTTAGGACTTAGTTTGCGTGCTTTTTGATGTGTTTGTGTTTCTAAGTGTTTAAATAATGGTTTTAGGCAAGTGGTTAATCTATGATGGTTTAGGTATGCAAGGGAGTTCCGTAAGTATTTGAAGGAAGGAGCAAGGAAGGAGGAAAGCAAAATAATGAAAAGCAAGACCTAGGTCAGAATTGTGATAGAGAGATCTGGACATTCACCTGTCACTAGCAATGTTGCGATCATGACTTTGATGATTCTTATAAAAGGAACAATGTCACGATTTTGACTTAATGTCATAATTGTGGCCTACTTAGACTTCTAATATGTTTCTTCTTTAGGTTTTTGGGCATATTTAAGGGTTCTGAATCCTAAGATCAATCACCAATTATCAGCATACTTACCTTAGAAGGCAAGAAACAAGTGGAAGTGGATTCCAAGTCTAGAAACAAAGATCATCTATCAAGATTTCAAAGAGCTCATCAACTTTCCAGATTTTCTTGCTTGTGATAGCGAAGAGAAGAACTCAAAGCTTCAACTAGTTTTATTCATTCCTCTTTTTTTCTATCTGTTTCAATGGATAATATTGATGTTGCTGAGTTTAATGATACTATGAGTGGATAAATACATTTACAATAATTACTTTGTGATCTATTTTGTGAAACTTTATTTTATTGATTTAATTAAAAAGTGGTTGTGACATTTATTATGCCTTGACCTTGCAAGAAATCGAGAGAATAAGCTTGGCTAATTTGTTTTTAGTGTATAATGAGAGTTGGAATTCAAGAGACCCATAAATATTAGATTTATTAATTTATTGAAGATAGATCTTAATCAATTAATAGATCACTTATAGGATTGCTTCACATCTAATTGGACTTTTAAGAGAGATTTTGTAGATTGAGAGATTGCAAGACTAATTCTATTACATTCAACTAGGAAAAATTAGTTACACCTCGAGAGAAGTTGGCTAAGGAATATAGATATACTGGGCCAAACATAATTGAATCAATAAACTAAGATGCAAACAAAATAGGAATAAAAGTGATTAATAGGTTTTTAATTTGAATTATCAAATTTTTGCACTTTGTTCTTTCAATTTGTCAAGTAGTTTTACTTTGGTTAATTTTTTAGTTCTTGCTATTTGTTTATGTTCCTTAAACAACATATAACTTAGATTGAGTGGTGGCTAAACCTAATCGATGTGGGATAATATCAGTTTTATTTCATTTCACCAGTTGTATTTTTGTTACATTTCACATATTTTGGCTCTTTTGATGTATTTTGACTCCATTATGTATTTTGATGCAATATTTATGTATATGGAGCATTCCTTTTGTTACTGTAGTCCCTTGTACTTTCATTTCTATTTATCACTATTAGTGTGTTGCAATCAATAATCAAAGTTCAACGTGCACATTAACAGTTCATCAAGCGAGGGTTTTTTTTGTTCTATTTTCTCCCTTATTGTGTTTTCTTTTTAATTTTGTTAACATTGGGGATAATATTTAATTTAAGTGTGGGGGAGGGATATATTATTACCAAACTTATGTTATTTTTCCACATGATTATCATTTTATCATATTTTTCAAGATAATCTATAATTTGTGGAAACATTTTTTCCATTTTGATGTATATCATTTTCCTTTTGATTTCAATTATTTTGATGATTTAAGATGTTATATTATTAACTAATCATGTTAATTATCAATCAAACTTTGATTACTTCATGTTTGAAATAATAAATACCTAAAGAGCATTATGATTTTCCATGTTTAAAATACATATTCCAAAGTGATTGTAGACTTCTTTTAAACATTTTGATCATCTTATTTAAGCCAAAATAAAAAAGAAATGAAAAAAAAGTAAAATGAAAAAATGTGAACAAGTTTTCATTTACTCCATTGACTTTAAACCAATTGGTTGAAGTTAAAGAGTGGTGTTAGTAGTCAGTTGATGTGAGGTGATTCAATTGAGTAACCCAGAATGTTCATGATAAAATGTTCATCCTCACATAAACAAATTGAACGGCTTCTTAACCAGGCCTTAAAAGCTCACTTTTATGCTCATGTTTTTGCTTAATGAATAAAAGATGTGATTTTGTTTAAGAGTTTATTCATTTTTCTTTGCATATATTCATTTTATACTAGAAAATGTCTTGTATAATTTTGGATGAAGGCTAAACAAGTATTATAAATTCGAAACTTAGTTCAACCACAATCTTTAGACCTTAAGTAAACAGAAAATTCAAACAAC
>JAOXYD010107278.1:0-11565 GCA_028565735.1 Pinacopodium congolense
CACCATAATAAATAGTAGAGTGCAGAGTGATCAAGAGTTCATAATTCTCGTTTGTGGATAATTTCTCGTATTTCTTATTTATGACTTCAAGAAATTCCCTGGAATTCTCTGTCTTGAGAATGCTATCACCTATAGAGTCCTCTATGTGATACCTCATGATTGTTAAATAACATTGATTCGAGTACTTCCATTCATCATAAAACTTCTTATCATTAATAAAAGTCTTAGTATCGAATTTAATAGGGGAATCTTCCTTCAAGGCCATATCTAATTTCGTGATGGTTAAGTTCATCATGAGAGATTTAACTTATTGTTTGTGATTAGTCCCATTACACTTAAAAATGGAAAAGAATCAATGATTGTTTAAAGCAAAAGAAAAAAAACTACTATTGGACAAATTTCTCCTTTTGTTTTCTTCTTGTTCTTTGCCATAACGCCCCTTCTGGGATGAGTTGGAAAAGGATTTCCTAATTCTTACACGAATGAGATTGATCAGTGAAAAATTCTGACACCAATCATTTACAAAAGTGAGTATTACACCAAGTCGCCTTCTGAAACAAGAAGTTCTGGTCCTGGAGGTATATTATCAATTACTTGACGGCCATCTGACGTTAGTTTATCTATTACTTATACTTACGCTCTTCTTCTGGTCAAGCAAGTATGATGACTAGAAAGATAACTTTTAAAAGCAGCAGTGATCCTCTTTTTCTTCCCAGTTCGCTCGCTGCTACTACGGGAATCGCTTTTGCTTTCTTTCCTATGGTTATTAAGATGTTTCAGTTTGCCAAGTTGTCTCTTGCCTGCCCATGGATTCAGCAGCAGTTTAAAAGGTTGATCTATTCCGGAATCTCTGGATCTATACTTAGTTTCAACTCCCCGAAGCATTTCGTCGCTTACTACGCCCTTCCTCATCTCTGGGTGCCTAGGTATCCACCGTAAGCCTTTCCTCGTTTGAACCTTGCCCTTAACTTGAAGGTTAAGGCTATGCCATCCTAAGGTGCTACTAAACTAAAACGAAGGATCTTATTAACGTCGATGAATTCCATAAATGATAAATCATATATCGAATTGCTAAGTTGAAAAAATTGGGTGTTATCATATAGCTTTGTACCAACTAAGTTCAGTAGTTGGAGATAAGCAGACTCAAACAGCTAACATCTACCACATGCTAAACCACCACCTCTCGGCCCCCAACTGATTCTATCATAGAGGCCAACGATAAACAATAACTCCCCCCTTACCGAACATAACTTACAACTTTCATTGTACTATGCTCTCCAAAGAGCAACTCTTCTTAAAAGGTGCTGAGTTGGAATCACATTCTAACTAAGGATTTTAGTTACAGAGGATCCATCTATAAGAAAACCAAGAACGAAGAGCTTTTCCCCACTTTTTGCCCTACTCTTTGGTCTTAAGAATGCTAGTTTAAGAATAAGAATGAGTGATTGCCCTTCTCCAACGCTTACTTCCCAATCTGAGAGTGGATAGCTAATGCATTCCACTTATTAAACAAGATTCTATAATTGGTCCACGACCCCTAGATGTCGAGGGCATCCTTGGGGTGATCTTGCAGTTCCTACAGGGTAGAGATGATGAGGTCGATCCATGGATTTTCCTTCCTTTTGCTAAAGGGTTGAAGGGAGATAGTGCATCAAGTTGTTGGCAAGGGATAACGTGATCCTCTTCCCTTGGGATCCCAAATAAGGGAACTTAGGAGAGACGCCAACTCCAACCATCATGCATGTATGATCCATACTATATCTGACCAACTACCCGTCCTACCTCCTCTACATTCTTGACAGCCCATCTTTGTCTCAGTAGAGTCTTTCAATGGCATGTTTCAATCTTCTTCCCCATTACTTAGAAAGAGTGAGCCACCGATTCAGGTACAAGATACTATCATTACTGCCCTAACAATTAGACATCTAATCAGTAATCACAATGACCCAATTGCAAGAGCGGATCTCCACCAACTAAGCTATCTCCCCTTAAGCCAAGTGGACCATTCATTAAGGAGTCTGATGTTTCTTTTATTCTTTTCTTAGGTGCAGCTGGGCCATCTTAAAGTTGAACTAGAGACCTCACCCGTGAAGTAAATCATCACACCTATAGTCGAACCAATTAGGAGAGAATCAATAAATTCCTTTTCAGGAGCGATTCATCCTTCTTCAACTTAGCATACAACTCTTCATTGTACTGCGCTCTCCAAATGTGCTTGTTCCACCATTCTTCCTTACCATGGCAACTCTTTTTGAAAAAACTATGATGAGAAGGAAAATAAGGAAAAAGAAGACATTAAGAGACCCTCCCCCATTTTAGACACTCTAAGATCTTTTTTCAAACCTGCTCCCATTTCAAGTCAAGGGATAAATAAATAGACAAATCTTGTTGCACTAATCGAGGGTGTTCGTAGTGACTAAGGTGGTCAAAGACTAAGAAGTGAGTTATCTATTAGCTAGCATTCTTCTTAAGGCTAGATCCAATCTCTTGGTGATAATTGTGTTTTTGTATGTGTTTATCTAAGTGTTTTGCATGTGTTTATTGCATATTAGGTTGTTTTATTGTGTTTTAATATTTGTTTTGTGTGTTTTTGTTCAGTATAATTTTAATTATTGTTTTAGTTGTGTTTAGTATTAATTTAGAGTTTGTTTTATTTATTTAAGTGTTTTTATTTGTGTTTTGTGTTTTTATTTATTGTTTAATTATTAATGTTGGGTTAGAATTTATTTTTATTGGTGTATTTATTTATTGTGTAGGGTTTGTTCATTTTAAAAATTAAAGTTGAAAAAAAAATTTCAAAAATCATCAGAAAAATCAGAAAAGAAAAAAAAAGAAAAAGAAAAAGAAAATGCTGCAGGCCCCAGCGCGAGCCCAGCCTGCCAAGCCAGTCCAGCCCCAGCAGAAGCCTGCCCCAGCGTCAGCCCGCAGCACCTGCCAGCCCAGCGCTTCAACCCGGCCCGCGTCCGCATCTCACCTCTAGACCCGCGCGCGGCCCGCAAGCCCGCCGCACCTGGGCTGCCAACCCGCGCACACTTGGGCCGTGCGGTATAATAGGAAGGTATATTATTAAATATAGGCTATGCATCTAAATTTCCAATGCCTAGGAATCTTAGTCATTATAAAAAAATTAAAAGTCAAGGATTGGTATCCACTAGTGAAAAAAATTCAGTGAAGGATTGATAATGCAACAAAAATCTTTCATATATAAGTAGGATCCAACTAAGCTTCTTTATAATCGCTAACATGAATGCCTACTTGATCTTACGTAACCTTGAAAGTAGTAAATAAAATGCTTAAAAACTTTCTTTGTTTGAGAAATACTCTCAAAATAGGTTAGGTCAAGGCAAAATGTTATGATTGTTGCAAACCTAAGGATGAGGGAGGTCTAGGTATTATATCATCAAAGGTAGCTAACAAGGTATTCTTAATAAGAATTTTTAATGAAAAAGAAGTTGTATGGATCAAATAGTTAAGTAAATGCTACTTGAAGGGAAAAAGTTCTTAGGATATCATTCTTAAAAATGATTCATCTTAGACCATGATCTAAATCCTTAAACTTAAAGACAAATGCACAAGGAGATCAAGAATAAAATAGGTAGTGGAGAAAGCACTAACCTTTGGTATGGTAATTGATCTAAGATTGGCCCTTTATATAATACTCCTTCAATAGTCAATCTAGGGCATCTATTTCCCTATAATGCCAAAGATAAGGAATTAATTAGGGAGAAACATGGCATTGTCCATTTAGATGATCTTCTCTTATGTTGAATACACGCAGTCCCTATACTTTATGCCAAATTGGTAAGGATAAGATTTTATATAATAAAAATCCCTTTAAAACATTTAACAGCAAATCTTGTCAATCCTTCTTTGGACAATTCTTAGTCAAGGTCCCTTGGTTTTGTTCAGTCTAATTTAAACAAGTTGTGCCTATTTGTTGAGAGGCAACATAGTCATAGAATTAGGATGGTGTGCTTAAGTTTACTGTACTTTTGGTGTGATTTCTTTTATTTTAGTGTTCTTTTGGCTTGTTTTTCCTATAGTTTAGTTTGATTTCTTAAGTTCTGAGTATTTAAGTTCCAACATTATTGAGCAAATTAGATGAACAATGCTCTTGATTTTTATGGTTTATGAGGTTGGAATCATTTGCTCAAATTTGTTGTTTGAAATTCATGAGAAATTTGTTGGAAAAATCATCAATGATTGTCTTAAACATGGCCATTGATGTTTGCTTCTAACCTGCATTGAAACATAATAGAAGGACATTAATGCAAGTTTTTAATGACACTGTTATAGTCTCCCAAAAACTATCAATAATGCCACATTATACAAAAAAAGAAAAAGGGAAAAAAGATGACGTTTTGGCTCAAACCTTAATAAAACTTCACCTTTTTTTCCCCATTCATCCACCGTTGCTCTTCTACTAGCTACAATTGCTCATTGCCTTTTACACCCATTTCATCACTTAATTCACCTTATTTCTCTTTTATTTTCATACCACTATCATGATCACTACTATTCATCACTACATCCTATAACTTTGGTTTATTTCTTTCTTTTTTGTGATCATTTGGGCTTGATTTTAGTACCATTATGTTCCTTATCTTAAGAACTTTCTTTTGTTACCTTCTTTAAGTCCCAATTTCTTCTTTGTCGATGAAGGAATATTCCAACGATGATAGAATTTTTTTGAAAAGGTTAATATGGAATTTAGTAAATTTTTTACTTTCATTCACATTTTGGCCACTTTAATAACTAGTTTTTAGTTAGATGTCACCCAAATCAATCCTAGCTTCATCTTAGTGTAAGAGGCCAGTTTTTGATGTCTCTCACTTCGGTACTTATGAGAATTCTGAGTGGTTCATCATGCATGTGGGAAAAATTATTGTTATTGAGATATCAATGGTCCTAGCCTTGGAAATTGGTTTTGACATATATAGAGAGCATTAAGAACTTTAGGTTGGCAGCCTATATTATCATTAGTTGGGCCATATTATCAAAGCTCAGTTTGCGAATTCTATGTAAACATTGAGGTGAAGGATAAATCTATTTTTTATTAAGAGTACTTGAAGAGGGTGTTGTTTGTTGGTCAATTATAAAATTATCTTAATAAATCTATCTTTTGACACAAAAAATTATAATTTATTTAAGACAACTTTTTGGCAAGTGCACCAATCAACAAGTAATATAGTAGAGTTTTTTTAAGACTCTGAATATTGATCCCACAAAGAAGTTAATATGATGTAAGTACTGAGTCAATCAAATTACAACTATTGATAGGGTCAAATTATCTTAAGTTTTTATATGCATTTCAATGTGAATTCAACCCTAATTTTATGTTTAGATACTTGATTTGTGTTCCTTTTGAGTTTACATGTAGATTTGAACTTAGGATACAAATATAAGTTGAAATGGTCAAGTTTAGAGTAGAATTGGAGTACCATTGGAATTAGAAGAGGCGTGGAACCAATTCAAGGACTTAGAGCATCATGTATGAAGTTTGACACCAAATTGTAAGGCCACATGACAAACCATGAGGAGTGCACAAAGAGAATAACAAGACCTGCTTAGTAAAAGCACCAGCTTTGTAATAAGTGATTTTGAGGATATTTTAGGTGTAGCTCTGAAGCTTAGATGAATATGAAATTTTATGGAGTGTAAGAACATCATGTTAGTAGCCTATGTACCAAATTTCATGGTAATTGGAGGTTTATAGAAAGAGTTAGAGCAAAAAAGATGAAGAGAGGCAAAAGCTATCAACAAGTAGTGTTTAGGGTGCTTTTTAATGAGCAATACATCGGGTGATTCTAGACAGCCTTATGGATCCATTCAAAGGGTAGTATTGCTTCACGAAAAATACTGTTTTTCACTAATAAAAAGGGACAAACCTACCCTTTCACTTCTAATTCATCCCAAACCTTAAGAGATGTATATAAAAGGGTCAAAAGGGAGCAGAACAAGGGCAACCTTCATTTTCATAGCTTCTCTAATTTTTTTAAGGTTTCACATAGTTTTCTTAGTTTTTTATAAGGTCTTTGGCATATTTCATTTATGTTTTGATTTAATCTCTTTATATAACTTTTTAAAGAGATATTTAGCAATCAATTACTTTTTTGTTTATCTGTTTATGCTTTCATTTACTGCTATGTGTGTTTTAGGTATTATTATTGTGTTTAGATTATGTTTTTGTGCCTTTTCTTTGTGTGAAACTTGAAATTTTATTAGTAAATTTTTTATTTCAATTTATTTCAATTTCTAATAGCTTTCCCTTTAATTCCAAGCTCTTATTTGTGTTAGGTTGATTTGTTTATCATTTGTGATGGTTAATTTCATTATGGTAGCTCAATTTTCCTTTGGTTTGGAAGATATTGATGGTATTAAGAATGAATAATTGTGGGAATTGATTAGGAATCAAATGGAAATTGTGTTCTAGGTCAAGATTGAATTGGGATTGTGAGTAAATGACATGAATAAAGTCTAATTTTTAGTTCAATTGGTAGAAATGGGCTCATAATACGTAATAGTCTTACTGATTTCCATAAGCGGCGATAGGCTAATTGAATTTATAGGTAAACTTAATCAACTTAGCCAAGGATTCTAATTCTCTAAGTTACACAATCCAAGCTAGCAAGATTGTGATTTAGCTGTTCCCTAGTGTGTTAACGTTACTGCATCATTAAATTTAAAGAGATTATTCTAAGTTGTCACATAGTTAGGGATATTTTCAAAGGTTTTTGGATTTATTTAAAATAGGAGTAAAGGCTAGCATCTTAAACTAATCACAATTTATATGTTTTGATGATTAATTATAATTCCTAAATTCTAGAAATATCTTCCACCTAGCTTCTCATATTTATTATTTTTTTCCTATGTTCCGCTTTGTGTTCGTTATTTATCTTTTCATTTAGTTTAACATTCATATCTAAGGGTTTTATTTTCTTTTTCTTTTCTTTTATCATAACTCTAGGAATAGCTTTTAAACATAACTAGCTCTTTGTGGGATTGACCCTGACGCTATATAGTTTATTAACCTTGACTTACTCTGCTATATAGTTTATTAAGTTAGTTATGTATTTTAGTATTTGGTGGTCCGCGACAAACTTACCAACTATCTAGAGAACACTCAACTTTTAATATTTATGAAAATAAATCCTACAAGAAAAGTAATCCACAAACTTCCAATTAGTTATAAAAAAGTTCAAGATTGCTTTTTCTAATTTTAATTACTTAGTTATGGCTTAGGTGGTTAATGATTTCATTAATGGATTAGTGATGCTTCATCTAGGGTATCTTCACAAAATCAAGATAATGCTATGGTTAAGTCACTACCTTATCTAAATTAGTCATATCCTAAAGCTTAGTCATGTATCAGATTACAGTAATAGGCCTAAAGATTAAGAAAATCTAGTCCTAAAATTCCTTATTTTAAAACTAGTACCCTCATAATTAGCAAGAGTTTGGTCATGTACGGATCTAAACCATGTTGTCTATTGATTTTTCTTATAACCTACGTAGATTTCTTGGATCCTAGATTATCTGATGACTTTTTGTTAAGTGATCAGTTTAAGACAAGCATTCAAAATCAATAAATACAGATTAGCTCTCTAATTATGCATTAAACTTAATTAACACATTTAACCTTCAATTAAACACATGTAACAACCTAGCTTAATTGCAATTAAACATTCAGCATGTAAATTAATTAAAGATCATAAGATAATTAACTTAAATAACTTAAAACTTGATTAATTCACAAATAAAACTATAATACCTAAGATTAAAGTTTAGAAATCACCAAAAATTAATCTGAGATGATTAACTAACTATAATCGATGTGATTACAACTTCTGGATTCAAACAAGCAACTTGTAACTTAATTACAAATGATTGATATATAAAAGGAAAAGAAAAACAATCTAAAACTATTTTGATATGAAAATAATACTAAAATAAGAGGTGTTTTCTACTAAAACTAATTGCCCTAAATGTATGGGAGAGGACTTAATTTATAGGGAAGGTGCCACTACAAATGGAGGAAGAAGATAAGCTGAAAATATGGAAAAATTTGCTAAAAATTTGTGTATGTAGTAGGTAAATGAAGGTTTAGCTGACGTTATAAGGTGCCATTCAAGGACAGTTTAACTATCGTTGAGAGTCTATTGTTGATTCCTCCAACGTGGGTCTGTAGATCATTAATGGTCCAGAACATAAAATTTTCTTCACATTTTTGCTCCAAGCTTCAATTTTGATCAACCATCTGTAAACTAAACATTATAACACATAATTTCAACACTTAAGCACTGAATTAAGGGTCATAATTCAATAAATAATCAATAAAAACTAATCAGTTTGACTCCTAATAGAGGGTTTAGAGTATGATCAACAGAAGGATACCTTTCACGATGATTCAGTTTCTACTAATCCTAATTTTTTTATTGACATAGCTCATACCACCCTTGGCCTTAGTAGAACCACGAATCAATGACCATTCACAACATATCCAATAGGAGTTTGAGAGAGCATTGTTATGGTAATAATTAGTCAAAATGTTACTCCAAGAGCTAGTGGTTTAAATGAAGTTATGTTTTCTAACACATACATAATGTTTTAAATGTTGCATGGACTAGGCATGATATTAGGGCTATCATTAGCTAGTTCATTATATAGCATATGAGGGATGTCACTTGGATGCAGGATTTGAATAAACACTTATGCTTTTAATGCCTTATAATGAGGATATTTAGGTAGACAATAGTCGGTTTTAATAGAAAGGTCCTAATGCAGCCTTCTAGAGCATTAGTTCTTAACTATTCCACACTTAAATTATAGATATATGCGCATATTGGAGGAAGGTGGCATAACTTATAGTTGTATCCACTTCGAGCAAGCAAGAGAGCTAAAGACCTCACTACACTAGCCCCAGCTCTTAAGAAAGTACTGACGAGGCTTCATCTTCATAGGTGACCCCTAATTCCCAACTCCCACCACTAGCTACTTCGTCTACTCCTTTACCTACTATGCCATCCTTTGTTGCTATTATGGAGATTCCTTACAGGATGGAGAGTTATATGGAGAGTGGTCTAACTATTCTTAGCACTTGAATGGATTTTAGTATGGCCGATCATTGGGTCAGTGGATAGTTTAGAAGCACAAATGGAGATGATGTGAGAGTATATGCAATCTTACGACTAAGAACCTATTAGTTATATGCTTTTGGATTGTTCATGTTATCTTTTATTCTTGGATGTTCTTTTATGTTGCTTTATTTTAGTTGTTATTCTAGTTGTTTCAAATGTAGTTTTACTCATGAATATACTTTCATCACATTTATACTAAGAGAGCATGACTTTTCTTTATCTTGTATCTAATGCTTTCTTTTTCTCTTTTATGACGTTGAATTTATAACTACATGTTTCCTATGCATTTCAATAAAGAGATGTTCAAATCATATCTTTAAATGAGTGTATTCTTATCCCATCTGCCCCTTTATTGTCCTCTTTTTTATTTTTTAACATTGAGGACAATGTTCAATTTAAGAGTGGGAGAGAATTATAATACTTGTTTTTATCTTATCTAAAACATATCATTTTATCATTTCTTGCATAATGGCATATAATTTATGGAAAATTTTCTTTCTTTGAGGGGATTTTATTGAAATCCTTCCTTTAGATTTTGATGATCAATAGAATTTTCTATGCATAAAATACATAATCCCAAGTGATTTATGACTTCTTTTAAACATTTTTATAATTTGTTTGAGTCAAAAAATAAAAAATGAAAAAAATTATGTGAATAAGTGAGTAATAAATTTATTCCATTGGATTTAAACCTATAGAAAAGTTGAAGTTAAAGAGTGGAGATAGTAATCAGTTGATGAGATGTGATTTAGTTAAGTAAATTTAGGTATTCATGATAACATGTTTACTTTTGCATAAAAGACTAAGTGACTTCTCAACCAACCCTTTAAAGCTCACATTTAAATTTATGTTTCATAAATAAATAAAGGACATGAAATTCTTTAAAATTTGATGCATTTTAGTTTGTGTATGTTCATTCTATATATGGAATCTAATTTTGTGAGTTAAGTTGAATTTGAAGAAGTTAGAGGTGATTTAAACTTGATTATGATTTGTTATAATTAATTTACTATATAACATCTTGATAATTTATTATGCATGAATGATTAAAGAAGGCATTTCAATGATTATGTTTAATGAGTTTCATGTTTTTATTATGATTATATTTTATTTAACATTGGATGTTAACTTAGTTTGCTTAAGAATAGGTAAACACTTAAGTATGGGGGAATTGATAAGGATATAATTTGTATAATTTTTTATTGTTATTTGATATGTATTAATCCTAAATTTAATGTCAAAATATCCTATTTATTTTTGTTAATGTTTAATTTGTAGGATGATTTCCAAGAATGATGAATTATGAAAAAAGAATCACATTTGGATAATTTTTCTAGAGATTAACATTCCTTATGAACGATGCTGTTGATATCTCCATTACAATTGTCATTGATGACACAGAAGAGTTCATCACTAGTATTCTTCAACAACACCTATTTAAATCTAGCATATATATAATGATTAACGCAAGGTATTAACAACATTGTTGATCACTGACTTCAAGCATTGATGTCTGCTAATACATTTTTCTAGCTAGATTCAATTTAAATTTTCAATCCACTACAAACTTAGTAGAAACCCTAATCAATACATATGAAAGCATCTCTAAGCACTTGGAGCAAAAGTTTAGACATCCATTTTCATCACTTTTGCATGAAATTTTCATCTTCTTTCTTTTTAGCTTAGGGTTTTTAGGTTGTTGTTTATTTCAATCTTTTATATTGGAAATTCTAAGTTGTTATTGAGGATCCTAAGAGTTTGAGAGTTATTTATCAATTTAAAGTTCAATTTGGTGTTTTATGAACACTTTAAATCATTAGATATTACTTATTATTGGATTTGTTGAACCAAGGTGTTTCTACTCATGTGTCTTGATGATGACAAAACATTATTCTTACTAATGTTAAAGTCTTTGATGCTTATAAGATAGGCTGATGTGTAAAGTGTAAGAGCATATATGTGGAGCCTAAGGTAGAAGAGTTATCTTAAAGATAATGAAGAGCTCAAGCATTAGATGATTAAGAGCTTGGATATCAAAGAAAGTGATAAAGACCAAGTGATGATCAAGAGAAGATTGATGATCAAGAAAAGAGTTAGTTAGGCTTAGGAAGGGTCTTAAGTTATAAGTCTTCTTGATCTTAATCAATGCTTGAGAAGGGCTCTCACATTTACATGATCATACTTGCATATAGACATATAGTAGTTGAATTGTTGTTGTAGTGATTAACTTGATTTGATCATGGCCTTGGTACATTAGGAATTGAATTAGGTGACATATACGCTAATTGTTAATGTGTTTATGCAACATGAATTGTTTTAATGTGTTTGATATGTTTATTGTTGCTTGAAGTTATTGATGGTAGTTGTAGCACTGCTCATAAAGGTCTCAATGCTTTGGAGCTTACCCTGCAGGTATCATCTGTAGTTT
>JAOXYD010107289.1:0-11565 GCA_028565735.1 Pinacopodium congolense
ATTAAAATAACTATTTCAATAAGATATATTTTAATATTTCTACTTAACTATACATATGAATTTATATATAATCAATTAATATTTTTTAAATTTTAATTTTAATAATTTATTTAGTACTTTAAAATTAAAGAATGTACTTTAAATTTTGTTTGATATGTAATAATTATTTTTATTTTTATTTTTATTAATTTACATAAGTGATTTTACTTAGTTAATTATTTAAATATCTAAATTTTAATGATAAAATGATTTTATTTATTTGACAGTCTAAGGTTTTACTTCTTAGTATTTGTACGAAAATAAGTTTTTAACTTCTGTAAAACGTTTAAAAAAGTATTTTAAAATTAATGAAAATCTAATTTTGATTGTTATTAATATGAAAATTTTAAATAAAATTATATTATAATATCCATATATGTGAACTTATTTAAAAATATATGTGAACCCTTAAATTTAATTTTAGAGTTTAATATAATTTTACAATTTAATATAGTTGTTAGATATTAGTCAATTTTAAAATATTTTCTAAACTTTTAAATGTTTTAGTTTTACAAATATTTTTTATGCATTAGATTCTTTTATATAAATTTTATAAAATATTAGTAGATATTTTAAATTTTCTATTTTAAAACATTTAAATGGTAAAAGGTATCATATTTAAATGTTTTAAAATTTTTAGATATTTTTATTTTTATTTCTAAAATTTTAAAGTACATGCAATACATACCTAAAAAAATTAAAGCACATGATTTAATTTTAAAATAATTAATAAATTATTAAATTAATAAAAATAAAAATAATTATACATTACCCAAAAAAATTATCAAATATTGAAGATATATACAATTGATTTTGAAATGAAAGACAATAGCTTACAAAAGTTAAAAAATGACTAATAAAATTATTAATCGATTATTTATAAATTCATATGTACAATGAAGTAAAAATATTGAAATATCCCTCACTGAAATGATTATTCTAATTATTTAAAATTTTGAAATTTATTATAATATTATTTTAAATATAAATATTATGAATATAAATATATTTTTTAAAAAATAGAATAAATTATACTCTACCCCTTATATTTTAACCAAATTTCATTTTACCTTTTTTAATTTTGAGAATATTACATATACATTCCTTGAACTTTGAATGAAATTTCATTGTACCATTCTGTCACATTACTAACCATATTTACCACACATCACTAACCACGTAAATATGTCTTCTACGTCATTTGTTATGTCAAATGCAATGTTAGCAACCGTTAGTGAAGTCCAATTTTTTTAACGATAGGGGGTTGTAGTGAAAATTGCATCAAATTACAGAAGTGTCTGGTGTAATTTATAAACCACAGAGGAGCATATGAAAAATCTTGAAATCACAGGAGATCACGATGTAATTGACTGAATAAATTTAGGGTTTGTTTGGATTCGTTGCTAATTGTGGTTTACAGTTTGTGTTTTTTAACGCATGAAACTCAAGGCAACAAATGGTGTTTGATTATGATGTTTTGTTGCATTTTGAAAACTAAAAAGAAAACAATATTTTGAAACACATTTAATTGTCATCTTCCCACCATTTGTTTATGGAAACCTAACCTTTGACAGATTCGAAACGTGCAAATTGTCGATTGGATATGCTTGCTTATCTCCCAACTCGCGACGATCCCTCCCAGCTCACGAAGCTTTCAAAGGTTGCCCGTGTCTCTTCCAACTCGCGAAGGTCACAAATTTCTTGAACCTAGGGAGCTCTCTCTGTTCACGAACCTAACAATTTCTCTACATTTGGTTCTCTCCCGGCTTGTGTTTGGATTTATTCGCGCCTCTCTCTGTGGTTAACCTTGACCACGGTTAATAAACTGTCGGCTACGGTTTATAAAAATCTACAAACCTTAACCTAACCGTCAGTTTACGGTTGAGGTTATGGTTTAAAAACAACCGGTTATGATTTAACCACTGGCTTAACCATAATCGTTGTTTTATTAATTTCATAATTTTATTTTCAAACTTAAAATTTTTAATTTTGAAATTTTAAAAATGTCAAATATTATAATTGGATATAAAAATATAAAGTTAAATGAATTAAAATATATGACAACCATATATAAATTATAAAGAAAAAATTAAATAAAATAATGGGTTTGAACTTAATTTTAAAAATTAAGTTGCCTACGCATCCTCAACTCTCTGACTTTGAGACCATGCTCATGCACGGTCTTGAGACCGTGTGAGCACGATTCAACTCAACTCTCGGTCTCAACTCCTTGACACCGTGATCGTGCATGAGCACGATCTTTGAGACTCAAACAGTTTATTAAGATTGTGTTCAAGGCACGGTCTTGATACGATATTAATTTTTTATAATTATAACTATATTTTTTATTAATATACTTTTTTCACAATAATTACAATCTCTTTTCTCTCGTTCTCTCAAATAACATATTATATATATAATTGTTTCACCACTAAACCAATATTCAACACTCAAAGGGGGGAGTGAATTGAGTGATTAAAACTTTTTAAACCAATTATACTAGCCACCTAAACTAATTCAAACTAAATGAAATCACTAAACCAATATTCAACCTAAAATGATATGGATGATTAATGATACTCTTGAAAGCTTAGACTCAATCAATTGTTAGAATTGATGCACTAAAGACGTGAATATATGATGACAATTAGATTGAAAAATGATAAACACTAAATTTGGATAGTTTTGATCAATACGAATAAAAATGCTTATAAAAAACCAAATAACCCTAAAAATTCAATTAAATATTTAGTGAAACCCTTGAGACCTTAAACAAAAAAAATGCTATAATTTGGAAGTAAAAAGTTCCTAAATATGTTAATGATCGCTAGAACATGTAAAACTGGATAGATATGAAGTCTATGACTACATGTACTTGAATAAATCAATATAACCCCTTAATGATGCACAAAATTGATCTATAAAACATTAAACCACTTAAGAAAACTAAGAATAGAAAAAACAAACAATCAAAAACTAATTTGGATAGCTAAAACCCAAATTGAAACAAGAACAATAACAATAGTGATAGTTCTTATATGTGTGTGTGTGTGTGTGTGTGTGTGTGTGTGTGTGTGTGTGTGTGTTTGAGCTTGAAACTAATGAACATAATAGTTTCTCAAGTAGATAATAACAATTTCGCATAGCTAAGAACATATTAAAAAGGATAAAAATGAGATTGAACCAAGAATAGTACAAGAGGAGACAACTTAGAGGTTTTGAGAGATTTGCTTTTGTAAATTTGTTTTAGGTGCTTGAAAGAAGTTGTAGAAGTACTTAGGAATGAAATATAAAGGGCTTGGAGGGGTTTGAAGATGTTAGAAATAGAAAACTAGTCGGTAGAGCAATAAACAGATGATAAAACTCTGGAGTATGTTAGCTAGATCGGTTGACCTTCATTAGTAAAGTAAAGGAATCCTTCTGCCAATACTACAAAAAATAGAAAATAAAGGGTAACCTATATAAATATGTTATATATATGCACCGAATTCTTATTTGAAATGACAAAAGACAACTTAAATCTCCTTTTTTGGATATCAATCTGCAGAATGAACATAAGATTCTATATATCACATCCATTTTAATCTAAACACATTTAAACCATTTTTTGGATTCCAAATGAGTTAAAATAGGTTGTAAATCATTTAAATAGTGTTATTAAACATCAAGTGATATATTTCAAAACCAAAAACACAAAATCACTTGATTTATGAACTAATTAAAGCATTATGTTAAGCTTTGAAAACAAACTAAACTAGAAATTTTATTAACCAATATAAAAGTGTTCTTTTTTACTTTAAAAACAATGCTAACAAGTCATAAAAACATTTTAAGCAAGTTCTAAGCTCTACTTTGATTTGTAAATCATGAATTTAAATTTGACCCTTTAAGTGAAAATATATCCAACTTTGAATATGAAAAAAATGCATTAATGTATACTTAGAGCCCTTTAATGAATTAGAACTTCACATGGAACTTACATACACATTCTAAACTACCAACACAATGTTTTGAAGCTACCATAACCCTTGTTCTTCCATCAACTTCAATTGTGACCTTCAAACTTCAAGCTTTCCATTTAGAATTCACCATAAAATATACATATCTTTAAATTCCACAACATAAAACTTAAATTATTAGTAAACAAACATGTTTTGTTATCATCAAAATCAAGATTAGAACCACCCTTGGTTTAACACTCTTTATTATAAAAATGTGAAAACGCATCACTTATTGTAGCCCTATATGTCCTAAAACATGTAAAAATATATTTCCTTAAAAACTTAACCTCTAGCGTCATTGGAAGATAAGGCTTAAGCTTCTATTTATTTACTAACACAATCTACAACTACCAAAATGCACTGATTAGAGTACGAATTAGGAAATGGCCTCATAAATTCAATACAACACATATTAAAAACTTCGCACACCATTATGTTAGCTAACACCATATCATGTCTCCTATAAATATTATTGATCCTTTGGCATCTATCATAAGATTTCATGAAAATTATATGCATATAAAATACAATAGGCTAATAAAAATCACACTTTATGACCTAGTGAGTAGTCCTAGTTGATTCAAAATATCCACCTACTTCCTTAGAATGACAATGATGTAAAATAGAGGATATTTTCTTATCTGGTACACACCTTCTCAAAGTTCTATCCACATACATCTTATATAGAAAATGGTCATCCTAAAGATAACGCTTTACTTCTAATAAAAACTTCTTCTTTTGGTTGATAATTAAAATTATGGGAAAAGATATTGCCAACCAAATAGTTAATGAAATCTAAACACCAAGAGATAGCAAACATTGCTATCAAATATTCTTTTACAAATAGTTTCATAATGTTCTTATTTGAACCCTTCTTCATTGGTTCTTCATCTAGGCTTAACAAATGATTTGCTACAAAATATTTTGCTCCCTTTTTATCTTTTATCTCAATATCAACATTTCCTTTTCAGTGGCGGTGTAATTCTATCGAGTTTCATTTAGGATTCTACTAGCATAATAAATGAAATGGAAAATTTTACCTTCCCATTGTCCTATTATAGCTCCTATTGTGAAGTTATTTGCATCACATATTAACTTATGTGAAAGATCACAATTAATATGTATTAAGTATTGTGTAGTTACAAGTTTTTTCCCTAACAATTGAAAGGATTTCATACATTCATCATCAAAGCTAAAGACTATATCTTTTACAAGCAATTTAGTTAAAGGTCAAATAAGTTTAGAAAAATCTTTAATAAAGCATTGATAAATTCCGACATGTCAAAAAAAAAAACTCTTAATAACTTTAAGATAATTACATGTGGCAATTTTGTAATAACGTTAATCTTAGTTAGATCTATTTATATAGTCTTGCCAAATATCTTATGTCATAAGACAATACATTATTACACCATAGAATGACATTTCTCCCAATTTAAAACTAGATTTTTCTCCTCAAATCTCCTTAATACCTTCTCTAAGTTATTTAAGCATTCATCAAATAAAGTAACAAAAATAGATAAGTCCTCCATAAATATTTCAATACATGTTTCAGTCATATTAGAGAAAATGGTCATCATATAATGTTAAATGTGATTGGGATTACATAACCTAAAAGGCATGTGTATCTATGTAAAGGTGCCATATGGATATATAAAAGTACTTCTTTCTTGATATTTTGGTGCTACTAGAATTTGTAAGTAATCTAAATATCCATCTAATTAATAATGAAAAATATATCCAACTAATTTCTCAATCATTTGATTAATGAAAGGAAAACAAAGTGATTTTTTTCTAGTGACATCTTTTAATTGCCTATAATCTATTTACAGTCTTTACTCTATAACTCTCTTCCTGGTTATTAATTTATCCTTATTATTTTTGCATATCAGTAATGCATCCTTTCTTAGGCACCATTTGAATTAATCTCACCTAACTAGAATTAGCAATGGGATAGATGATATATTCATTGAGAAGCTTAACTAGCTCCTCTTTTACAACTTTCTTTAAATGTAGATTGAGTCATCGTAGGGACTATACTAACAGTTTACTTCCCTCCTCTATAAAGATCTTATTTGTATAAAAGGAGGGACTGATGCCTTTGATATTTGTTATTATCCATCCTAAGGATCTCTTAAGATCTCTTATCACTCTTAATAACTTCTATTCTGTAATTACTGTCAACAAAAAAAAGAAACAATTATTAAAAAATAATTGGAGGAGGCTTAAGATTAAGTGTCAGAGACTCTTTGATGGAAGGTCTTTATGATGGTCTTATTAGTCTCTCAGGAAGTTTATAAGCATGATGTTGCACCTATGTTGTTTGTTCCATATCAGCCTCATATTGTTCATGAACCTCTCAAATCTCATCATCTTCTTCACCATCCTTAATTAGATTAGTCATCATTCTTTCAAAAAATTCTGCAAAAAAAATAAATTAGTGTTGCGAGGATATACATTAATAAAATTACAATAATCTAAAGTCAAGGGACATTTCATTAAATCAAAAACATAAAAAATAAATTCCTTGTCTTGAAGTCTTAATTAATGTTTGAATTATCGTTCCATTTCACCTAGAGAGTGAAGCAATAATGACCTCATATCATATGGGTTTAGGTATCATCCTATGCTGTGCATTTTGACTGGTATCAGCTGGTACTAACAGGTAATAAGTTCTTGGTATCTACCGGAGACCAAAAAGAAAATAAGCAAAAAATGACTAGGAACGACGCATCTGACTCTGTCTTCTTTGTCCATCTTCACTGTAGGGACATCCAGTATTTCGATTATATTTCATTCAGATTTTTCTCTTTTATTTGTATTGACTCTAAATTTTATTTTTAATCAATAAATTCTTGTATGTATAGAAGATTGTTAGTTGATAAAATAGATGATTTTAGGTCATATTATTTGGAGTTTAGTTATTAAAAGATTGTACTTCTGCTGGCTATGTCTTCTTTGTCTAGCTTCCCTACATCTACTGTTGATGCCTTCTTGCTCCCCGCCCAACGCCTCACCTTGCCTTGCCAGTCCCAATTCCCCTATGTGGCTACGCCTCGTGACAGGAAGCCCTCACTCTCGCCTCCCGACTTCCCCTCACCTCTATGCCTCACTGCTTCCCCTGGCCTCACCACTCTCCCTTGTTACTGCTTCCCCTAGTCTCATGGCTCCGAGCATTTTCTTTTCAAAAATTTTCTGATATTTCCAATTTAGTCGAGGTAGTCACTATCAAGTTTTGTCTTTACTATTTGGGCACCATTAGTTTGTACTTACCTTATTATGGTTTTTCATATTTTTTTTCAGATTTGTGTTTCTGGATTTTAAACTATCTCTTTAGTTATAAGCTTATTTGACTAATGAACACCTTTTTTCAAATGGTCTAAAAAATATTACTATAACAAAAATTTTAAGATTTATAATGTTAAAAAGTTATTTGAAATGGTACCAGTATTGACTAGTATCGGTACAGTATCATTTCAAAGCCAAAACCGATACCGGTACTTGTATGGTATTTAAAACCTTGATCTTAATATGAGTTTTCTCAATGTACATTAATAATAATAATCCATGCTATTGCCATGAATGGTGTTCCAAGGATGACCTGGATATCCTAATCATCTTTTATCTTTAATAGGAAATCCATTAGAAAGATAAATTTATCAACTTTGAATAACACATCTTTTATGACTCCTCTAAGGTGTGTGATTAAATGATCTACCAACTGTAATGAAACTATTATCAACTTTACCTCTACTAATATAAATTTTTTGAAAATATATCAAGGAATTAGATTAATACTAGCTCTTCAATTAATTAGAATCCTATCTATTTGCAAATTACCAATAATATAAGGGAGAGTGAAAATCCATGGATCTTTTAGCTTCGATAGTAACTTCTTGAATAATATACCTAAACTCTCTTCATTTAACTTAAACTACTCATATTGCTTCAATCTTCTCTTGTTGGATAACATTTTCTTTAAAAACTTTGCATAATAGGAAATTTGTATTAATGCCTACGTAAAAGGAATATTAATGTAGAATTTATTGAAAACCTCTAGAAACCTACAAATATGCTTATCAATTAATGGAGATGTGATATTTTAGGTCTTGCTGGTTTGATGTTCAAATCTAGAAATAATATATGATAATCATTTTATCCACTTGGCTTCTTTCTCCCTTCCTTACTCGTTCTCTTAAACTACTCCTTCGTCACTTGTGTGTGCTAATTCATTCTTCTCTTTAACTCTTTCCAACTCTTTAATAATACTGCCTTTAACTTATTCTTTTGGGTTAGACTTAATTGTGCTAGGCAATGATCCTAACATCTTCTCCTTCATCATGTTGACAAGTTATCTCACTTAATTCTCTAAATTCCTAAGTGAAGCCTCTTAATTCTACATCCTCATCTCCTAATTTTTCATTTTATCCCAAAGGTGGCCATGTATTTGGTCAGTAGCTCCTACAGGTTTCATTTTTTTAGTGGTAAGAGTGCATTTATCCTATAACCTAGAAGTGGTGCTCTTATGTATTGAAAGGTTGAGGTTGTCCCACTTGATTCTTACTCCAAAAGAAATTCAAATGGCTTTTCCATCCTACATTATAGGTATTCAAATAGGGGCTCTCTTTCCTAATATAGCTACCTACATAGTGTACTTGTTCCTTCTCTCGAGCAAATAGGTTCCCCAACTAGTAATCTATAGATGTGTGAGGATTTCCACTATAATGATTACACACAACTTGACCTCAAACAGTTGAGCTCAAACTTTCATTAACACCTTACATAAGACTTTTTAACTTCTTGGTTTACACTTCTATCTGAGTAGCTAGTATTACTATGTTATCCACCATATGTACTCTAGTAGGCCTTCTAGGATACCTTTTAAAATGGTATTAGAAAATATTGGTGGCTATCTCCTTAATTAATTTGTAGGCTTGATCAGATGTCTTCCTCTTAATATTTCATCCCATAGCTACGTCTTTGGTGCTTCTTGTTGATAGTGTAACTCTTGTATAAAAGATGCCTACTTGGTGCCATGTAGAGAAACCATGACTCAAGAACTTGGCTAGCATGTCATGGATCCTTTCCCATGCCTCATACAAATTTTCGCTCTCGTAGTGTGTATAATAGGTAATTTCCTTCTTCATCTTCACTGTGTTAACAAATGGAAAATTTTTCTTCAAAAATAACTTTATCAATTCCTCTTATGTTACAATTGAACCTGGCTACAAAATTGATAACCATGCTTTTTCCTTATCCCTAAGAGACAAAGGAAACAAATTCATTTTAACTACATCATTCGAAACTCCATTATACCTAAATACATAAAAAACGTCCAAAATTTTCTTAAAATAGGTGTTTGGATCCTTTAATGATAGTCCTCTAAGCTAAGATATTTTAATTAGCAAAATGATGTCATGGAGAATCTTAAAGTCCTTTAATTGATCCTAGACCTCAAAATGTTGGTACTTAATTGTTGTTGCCTATGGTTAAGTCATTCATGGTAGGCTCCTTTTTATCCTCCTATTGATGCATAACTACTTCTTCTTATGGCTTTACATAGACTGGGTATGGTTTAAACTCAAACTATTTTTATTGTGGTTAGCTTTAATGTACTTGCTCGAGCTAACCTTTCCTCTTTTTTTAACTTACAAGCATTTTTATCAATTTAAATGTCTAATACTAAATTAAAGTGGGTTTTTAAAAAAAGATTATCTCTTAGGTTTTTGACCACGAGTTTGCATACAAAAACAAATAAAGTTTTAAAAAAGAAAAAAGAAAAAAGGAAATAAAGTTGGTAAAGAAAAAAATAAATAGAGCCAAAAAAAACAAGAATAGGTATAAGATAATCAACACCAATCTATCCCTAATATTATAAGGACAGATCCTCAATAGCAGTGGCCAAATCATATTTGTTGGTTTCTAATAATAATTTTAACAATCCAATATAGTCGACCTATCTAAGGTAGATAAGCAGTTAATTAGATAAAAATCTTTCAACTAGTTATTTATAACCCATTTATTTTCTAACCTTAGCTAAGACAATTTATGGACACATATTCAATATTGAACTTAAAGATTTAATAAGAAAACACATATTCATTGATTGGAAACAAAATTTAGAGTCAATACAAATAAAATAGAAAAATATGAATGAAATACAATCGACATACTAGATGTCCCTATTGGATACATGGTCCTTTCTATGTTATTAGGAATTCTAAGTCATAACATATTGGTAGAAAAAACAAAATAAAACTTGAACCCTAATGTAGATTGCTCCCTCTTTTTCTCTTTTAGGTTTCTTATATAGTATTTGGATGGCTGCTAAGGCTTTAAAATCCTAGACATATTTAAAGGAGTAGGTTATTCTTTTTATCCACTAAAACTTCATGTTTGAAACTTCTAGATGAACAACAATTGTTTGATATAGGAACAACGACATTGTTCTATCTTACCATTGATATTATATCTTCCATCTATTATAAAATGGCAATATACAGGAAATACAATGGTATCATTATGGGTTATCGTTAATATTATGACTTTGAGATGTAGTATAATGGCTTTTTAATACAAGAACCATAATTCTATTTTCATCTACCGTTGATATTTTGATTTTTCATTTATGTAGAATGACATTGAAATGTGAGAATAATGATGTCGTTATGATCCGATGTTGTGCTTCTGTCAAATTTCACCAAAAATCAATCTTTTCCATTTAATTATACCAGAAATCTAAATTAACCTAGACATTTAACGAAAAAAAATTATTAAATAGCAAAAATTCAAACTTTTAATGGTTTAAATTTCAAAAAATATACCATAAAATCATCCTTTTGCCCCACTAATAATAATTAGTTACATGGTAAAAATGTTGCCATATATAATAAGAGTAATATTCAACTCTCTGCATTGAATTATTCTTTTAAGTATCATACAAAGGGCTGATACATTGGCATTACCATGGTCTTCATATGTCATTTTCTTTAGTTGAAACCTAGATAACCCATATCTCCTCCACAAATAATGTTAATGACTCCTGCTCAGTCATGATCTTCATTCTTATACTACTCATTATGGTAAGCCGTTTATTATTTGGATTGCTCTTCCATATAACACCTTAGGTATCTCTCCCTTGGTGAGTACCTCCTTGGCCTGCCTTTAAGAAACTATTTTAGAATGCCCCTCGCTTTAGAAGCCTTTCAATCACTCTATAAGGATTCTTATAATCATCGGTCTTGTGTCCATACTCGTAATGAAACTGATAATAATAAAGTCTAATTTCTCATCATTTTGGATGAAGTTAGGCACTTAAAGAAGAAAATGAAGAGAGAAGATAAAGCTTCTCTCACTACTATGATCTAATTAATCTTAATTGTTTGCATGTTATCTGATAATTTTGGCTGTATGCATACTTTATAAGCCTCCCCTCACATGCCAAGAGTCAAGGGCATTAATGCATATCACGCCAAGATTGAAATCTGGAAGATATGGAGCTGAAATTGTTGACTTGGAGTTCAAC
>JAOXYD010107309.1:0-11564 GCA_028565735.1 Pinacopodium congolense
TATACCTATCTTTAGGATTTAATTGGACTTGCCAAAATCCAAATTTCATGTCAAACCTTGAGAACATATGAGCATTATAAAGTCTCTGAATAAGATCTATCTTATTTGGAATAGTATACCTAACCCATCTAAGAGCTTTGTTTAAAGGCTTGTAATTAATTACTATCCTAGTGACTCCTCACTCTTTTTTTGAATTTTTGTTAACATAAAACTGCATAACTCTAAGGAGACCTTGATGGAGAAATGAGTTTCTTTGTCAATAAATCACTTATTTCCTTCTTATAATGACTATATAATTATTTATTCATTTTGGCCTAGCTTTGGTTGGAATGTTCTTTTTACTGAAATCTTTTTCATAAGGCAAATCTACCAAATGTTTTTTTCAATTTCAAAAAGCATTAGGCAACTCATCACATATTTCAAACTCTATTTGTTTTTTAATTTTTAGGATTTGACCTTTAATCTTTCCTCTTTGGAACTATCATTTAGTATTTTCACAATGAAAATTTGTTTTCAAATAGTTTAATTGCTCTTCTTTAGCATGAAGCATATTATTTAAATGGCTTCCACATATTGAATAAGCCCTAACAAGATTAATGTTTCTGGTCTTTGATTTTTCTATAAAGGGAGAATATAACCTTTTACCATTGATCTAGGTTGAAATGTTTTCATAGTTTTCCACATAAGGGGTCATAAGTTTTATGAAAGTTTTCCTAATATCATTATAAGATGTATACCTTCAACTATAACAAATAAAGTTTTTATTACGAATTCTTTTTATAGATACAAGCTTCTACTGTATGATTGATCTTTAGCTGTGAGTTATTAGTAGCTTTTAATTTTTCTTGAGTTTTTTGCAATAGCCTATAAGGAATTATGCCATATTTAATATAATTTAGGTCTGCTCCTGTATCAAATAAGGCTATAGCATCTAAAATAAAACCTTATCTATTTTTAACAAGATTTTAATCAAATAGTTTTAGATGTTATTTGGTTTAATATGCATAAGAATTCTTTAGGCATATTTTTCCTATCTATTTTTTCTTCTTCTTACCTATCATCTTTGTATCTTACATCTTTTTAAAAGTTTTTTATTTTCTTGTCATCTTCTTTCCTTTTCTTCTTTAATATTTTCATTTCTTATTTTGTTAACTTTATTTCTTTGTTTAAGTTACTCAATACTACTTATAAATTTTCTAGTTTATCTAAGGTTTTTATGGAGTTTAGAGGAGCTTGAAGTTGCTCTTTATGATTCTCAAGTGTTTGTTATAACACATTAATTTTTTTATTTATTTCACTTTCACTTTTTTACATCTTTTACTCCCTTAATTATTGTCTTTGGATTCTCTAACGTCTTTTCTATAGGCTGACTCATTGTATGATGTATGTTTTTAGGACTGGCCTTTTTATTTTCATCTTTAATCTTTAAAGGTAAAGTAATGACAATTGTTTGTTTATGTGGGACTTTTATTTTACAAAATGATGGATTATCAGTTTTTACTGGTTCCTTTGTCTTTACGCTAAGATTTACAAGATTTATGGTTTCTTTTACCCTAACTTGGGTGTTAATTTCTTTAATGATTTTTTAACATTATAATCTTTATCTTCTTCGAAAGGAAAATCTATGTTTCTCTCCTCACAATAAGACTCAAACCAAGAAAAGAAAAATATATGGATTTCATAGAGATTAAGCTACCTATAATACTCTTCTTGGATCTCTGTCTTTTACTAAGAAAAATTTTCAAAAAACCAAGTTCTCATTTTCTTATGTTGGAAGAATAAAAGTCTTTATAATCTTTATTAATTTAAAAAATTCTTTCTATCACATTTAACTCATAGTTAACATTTTCGGTGACTGAGGAATAGCTTGGGAAAGTAGGATCACTTTGATCATCTTTACTCTGTTGAGGCCTATACACAGTTTGTGCAATATTTTTGCTATTCCTTAGTCACCCAAAGCCATCTTAATTCCCTTCCTTCCTTTTAATCCTTCATTCAATCCTTCTCTAATCCTTTTCCTTCTCTCTCTATCATTCTCCAGCCATAAAACCATCCTTAGAATCCTTCCTTCTTCCATCTCCAAGCCTCCCTAAACACCATTAACCTTCTTCCTTTAAAGGTAAAGAAAGCTTAAAGCCATAAAGCCATAAGCATTAAAGTTATCCTCCATTGTAACCCTTAAACTTCCTAAACAAAAAGATCCATGCCCTAAACCGTCTTGGTTCATCCTAAAGCCTTAAACTAGACCATAAAGCCTTCTCTAAATCCAACCTAAAGAGCCTTGTTTGAGTATTTAATGTTTTGATATTAAAGCATTCTTTTCTTCCACAAAACATTTCCTTAAAATACTTTTTGTTGTATTGTAGTTCTTTGATGAAGTAAAGTGAGTAGATCTTTCCTTTATCTTTTCATTTTGGTATTTTATTATCTTTATATTTATGATCTAAAGCTCAACCGACTTGCTCTACCACTTAGAGCTATTTGTTTTATTTTCTTGCTTATCTAGCTAACTAATGGTTAGATATGTCGCCTATGCTAATCTAACTTGCTAATAGTTAACATTTACTTTCATGTTATTTACTTCTCCATGTTTGGTGTTAAATTTTATGCTTCTCATTTGATATTTGCTTCCATATTTGGTATTTCATTACATTTTTTAGACCTTTATTAAAGAAATCTATGAAAAGGATAGGTGATAGAATTATTGGTATAAAGAACATAAATAAACATTAGGTTATCCTATTATAAAGAAACGCTTGGACACAAAAACAAATAAATTTCATTAACAATGATATTAAAATAAATAACTTAACGATAAAACTTGCAAAAGAATCTTTAAAATAATAAAAAGAAGCATTAGAACTCTTATCCTGTCCTTACTGACTAAAGTTAAACCTCTTTCCCTTCTTGGATATTTGTCCTCTTGGCAGAGCTTAGGCTTGTAAGAAAGCTCTTAAAGTTAAAGCATCCCTTAAAGGTCTTAGAGGTCATAATCTTTAACTTAAAGAAATATTTAAACTTTTAAACTTTTAAGTTAACGCGCTCTAGTCTGAGCTATAGTGAATTCATCCCTACTATTAAAAAGATCTTCTCTAAAGTTTCCTCTACCTAGTTCCCTCTGACCTATTTACCCATTCAATATCCATTGCCCTCGACCTATTTTCCCATCTGATACCATTGCCTCCCGACCTATTTGCCCATCTTTGACTTAAAGGTTGAACTCTTAAAATAATTCAACAATTATTTATAATTAAAAATATTCAATTATAAAATATTTTTGAATTATTAAAAGTTATTCTATTGAAAATATAATTTTTACAATATAACTGTAAAATTATTTATAATTAAGAAATAAATTAAAATTATACCATTTCATTAAAATAGTTTTCAATCTTTTAAAGGAATAAATTTTATATTTATTAACTAAACTTAGAATTCATTATACAATATTTTTTAATAAAATATCTATGTACTGATTATTTGTTATTTTTATAAGGAAAAAATTAATTTTGATCTAAATTGAATAAATTTTAGATGGTTTATCACTGAATTGAAAAAATTTTAGAAGGTTGCTCATTATATTAAAATTTTTTGAAAAGGTTACTTACTAAATTGAAAATTTTTAAAGGTGGAAGTGTATACTGACGTGACAAAGTTCAATTATCACATCAGCATGAACCTAACAAAGTTAACTTTTTTACCTTAATTGAAAAAAAATTTTAAGTTAGTCATTTAATTGAAAATTTTTAAAGATTTGTTACTTAATTGAAAATTTCCTAAAGTTTTGTCACTTTTGTGGCTTTTATCCCAAAAAAATATTAAAATATATTTCAAATAATATGCAAATATATCTCAAATACAAAAATAAACTTGTTAAAAATAGAGAGAGTAGGGAAAGAACTAGTAATCCAATTTTATAGTGGTCGAACAAACAAACCTCTTTTATGTTTATTCTTTAATAATCTATTAGAAATTTATTTGAAATCTTCCTTTTAGTAGGTAAAGAGTAATCTTTATATAACAATCTTCTTTTAATAAAAAGAAACCTTACAATTTAATTATAAGCCTATTAAAAAATACAAATAAAAAGAGATATCTCACTTATTTAACCAATGTTTTAAAGAAGTTTTCACTTCAAAATGACATCTGTAATAAAGTATTCAACCACAAAGTTTAAAAATCACTCTTAATATGCCTTTTCACTCAGTTAATCACTTCTATGCCCTTGGATGTTCTTAAATGCTTTAGTAGCACTGTAAATTTACTATTTATAGGCATAAAAATACAAATTAGTCATTTATGAAAGTCTTATAGCACTCAAAAGGGAATGGTGAATTAGGTGTTTAAAAATTTTCTTTTAAACTAAACAACCTAAGCAACATAAACTAAATTTAAGTATATGCAATCTCGAAACCAAAATTCAATTTTTGTGGAATGTCAATACTTATGCCAAAATAACCCAAATTCAATCAATTATAAATCAACTATAATATGCATAAACAAAAAGAGGGAAGGGAAAGAAGAATACTCAAAGATTCATAAGGGTTCGACCAAAATACTTAGGCCTAATCCTCTCCTAACACACTTGATGTTGGAGTTTCACTATATCAATCTTCCTTAGGGTGAAGAGGTAACTTTTACAACTTTGTCTTTCTACAAAGAAGGTGAAGAGTAACGTTTACAATCTTTTTTCTACTAAATAAGTGAAGAGCAACATTTATAAATCTTACTTAAAGGTTACACCTAATCTTAGTTCAAATAGGTGAAGAGGAACCCTTACAAATCTTACTTTAAATATGTGAAGAGTAACCCTTAAATGACAAGTGAAATTCAAAATTTTAATTCTTAAAGAAAACCCCCAAAATTCACTCACTTAAGCATAACAAAAGCATATAAAACTCACATAATTGCTTGATTAAAAACAATGCAAAAAGGGGCACTTTATGCATCTTATTCAATACCAAAACGCAATGCATTCCCTAGTGCTCATCCAGTGCATTAAACAACATAAATGATTCCTAATTCATATTCAATAATCAAAACAATTTAAATCTTCTTTATGATCTGTGAAGAACAACCTATTAACAATAATTTTAATGGAAAATAGTAGCCCATATTTTAACCAATAATCAATCCTCTCAAAATTCCCAGACTAACACACTAAACACACCTTTGATGGTATTTCTCTTTAAACTCAACAACAAAACACATTTATAAGCTTTCAAGAACAAAAAATCATTACAAAAAACCTCTTGGAACTTGAATCAATCAGTAACAAATAGATTGAAACAACAAAGTTGAAATTTAAAGCATTAAAGAACAAGATTAAACAAATAAAACATAAGCATTGTCAATTTAATAGTATTTCACTTCCAACTGAATAAACCAACGAATTTAATGTTCTAAGGACATAAAAATCAACACATTAAATCTCTTGGAAGTTAAAAAAATCAATGAAAAACATATTAAAATAATAAAAATGAAACTAAATCATGAAATAATGACAATGAACTAAATAACACAATAAACTCACAAAATTTGATGTTTATGACTTTGGAGGCTCAAATCTTGTTCAGAGGGGTAAAAGATTAATATAAATGTTATAAGAAAACTAGCCATTACGCTTGCAGCTGACATAGCGATTGAGCAGTCAAGCACACTGATCAATCAATTGATATTGTAGTAGTATGGTTGGTTGATCGGTTACTACTATAGCTACACACTACACTTATAAAATCTATTAAAACCTACTTCAATTCATTTATTTCAATCCAATTCAATCTAAACTAGTTGTAAGTTATTTTCTAAGTTAATTTGAAAAGCAAGGCATGAAAATTAAGATTAAAAACACAAATTGTTTTAATTTATGACTAATTTTGCACACTTTGAAAAGTTTTAGATTTTAACTAATTCAAAACTACTCTAAAACATTTCAAACTTCTTTCTTTTGCTTTAAAAATATTGCACACAAATTTTAAAATACATTTTTTAAACTGTTTCAATTTTCTTGTTTTTCTATTTCTATTTTTATTTTTCTAATTTTATAAAAAAAATAAAACAAAATATTACCAAACATATTTTCTTCCTCTGTTTATCTATTTTTAAAAACAAAAAAATAAATGGAACCATACGACCCCCTTAATTTTAAAAAAATTCAAAATATTTTATTAAACATATTCAATCATCTCAAAAATATTTTTTTACATTCAAAATTGACTAAAATTAATTCAAACAAACATAAACATCATTTCAAACTTTTTAACATATTAAAAGGCTTTCTTTAAAACAATTTACACATTTTTCTCTTGATTATGGAATATTATGCCAATGTGACATTTTAAGCCATTTTCTAATATGCCAATGCCATAAACAAATTCAATAAATCACTAAAACATTTATCTAAAACCTAAATACAAATGCTCATGCACATATGACATACAAAAATAAGCTATTTCCAAGCATTTATTAAATCAAGAAAACTTACAAAACAGACACACACCTAAAGGCCTACTCAATCTTCTTCATCTTGTCTTGATTTTCCTTCAAAAACTTTAACACTTGTTTAAATTCTCTTTTCCTTCATTAATGCTCTTCTACCTTAGATTCCAATACATGTCATTGCACATTTTGCATCAACCTATTTTTTCTAGCACCAAATCAAAACTATTAGTAATGAAAATATTTTATCATTATCAAAACACATAATTAAAACCTCCTTTAGTTTAATAATTTGTATTTGTTGAAAACAATTAATTCATAAAATCTACCCATTAAAAACTAGTCTTTAGACAACTATCATAGCCATTAGTGGACAAGTTCTGTACATTGATCGATCAATCTGGCATACTGATCGACCAATACCCTATATTGGTCGACTAGTATAACAACCAGTTACAAAAACACATTTCATCTACACTAATCAATCACTCTTTGGCACTAATCAACAAGTTCCTCTAAAAAACATTGGCTCTAAAACTGAACTATTTCCTTGTATCTAAGAAGAACTTAGAAATTAATAAGAAGGAAGCTTTTTAAAGTTACTAATATTCCACCAATTAATAGCCTAGGATTCCAGACTTTTATTAAATGAAAAAGAAATCTACCGGGGCAAAAATACTATAGATGTAAGCTATAGAAGGGAAATGAATGTTTTTTTTCATAACTTTTGGAACACATTTAAATTGACATTTCTTTCTTTCATAACTAGTAATAAATATTTTTTTTGTTTCAGTGTAATCAATTTGTAAGTCCATAAAACCAAATAAACCACAATAATGTATGTTGTCTAAGATAATGAATACCAGTACATACCTATAGTAGTTAATAAGTTTTTCGATACAAACTGGACCCTATACTATACTAGCCGATATACTAGTCTGTACTGGAAATACTGACACATACTGGACAGTATTGGGCCGGTATGTAAATAATAAAAGTATTAGTTGATCAATAATTTTGTATTGGTCAACTAATAAAGGAAATATAAGTGTATTAGTCGATCGATAGCTTGGTATTGATCGATCGAATAATTTTTCTCGTAATTATACTATTTCAAAACACTATTGGTTGACCAATGGCTTATCAATGCACCAAGCGTGCATGGAGATCGACCAAGCACAGTGAATTGGTCCATTTTCATACATTAATATATTTTTTAGTTTATTGTTTTTATTCATGTATTAATATACAGGATTAAAATCAATTAAACCCCTTGTGATTTAGTAAATTACCTAACTATCAATTAGGTTCCTATAGTTTAAAAACTATCAAATAAGTCCTTAAGATTTCAAATAACTTTTAGCATTAGCCCCTCTATTACTTTTATGTCCGCATGGTTTAACGGTACGTCTGGTCCCTCTATTACTTTTATGTCTGCATGGTTTAACGGTACATCTACGTGGTATGTCATATAGTACAACGTAGACATGCTACGTGACGTTGGGCTAATAGTGAAAATATTTTGAAATTTTATGGACCTATTTGATAGTTTTTTCAAACTGTAAGAACCTAATTGATAATTCACTAAACCACAAAGACCTAAATGATATTAAATCAAATTAATGAATTATTTTAATAATTAAAAAATAATTAATAATTAAAGAAATATATTCTATAAATATTGCATTCTTTTAATAAAATATTGAATTAAATTTTTTAAAAATTAAATAAATCATAAAAATATTTTATTTTTTTACAAATTCAATATCTATAATATTGCATATATGTGAGAGTAACATAAATAAATTTATCATGCAAACAATATAGTAATAATTATTTTAAGTTGATAAATTTTTTAGGTTAATAATAGCTTGATTTAAGTATGATTTTATATAATTTAAATTATTTTTATACTTAATTATGATTTAATCTAAATAAAATAATCTAAAACTTATTTGAATCTAATTATGATTTGAATCTTAAATTTAAATATATTTAATCTCAATTTAAGTCATTACTTTTATATTGAAATTTAATTTATTAGGTTTAAAACTTTTAAATCAATTCGATATAAAATTAATAATGTAAATTGAATTCGAATAAAAGTTGCTTTTTCATTTCTTTTTACAAAACTTTTTTTATATTCTTTATAATATTTTTAATATACTTAAAAAAAAGGTCTATATACCCAATTTTATAAGTTCTTCATATTATTTTGAGTGAAATTTTAAATACAAATAAAGTATAACCTATTTTATTTATATCTAAACGAAATTTTATTTCAAATGCTGCTTAATCCTTGTAATTTAGTAAACTATCAATTAGAACTTTATAATTTGATAAACTATCAAATAAGTTTTTAAAGTCCCATAATATTTTCACTGTTAATTCAGCGCCATATAGCATGTCCTTGTTGTACCATGTGACATGCTAGGTGGACGTATCGTTAGTTCACGTAGATATAAAAGTAAAGAATAGACTAATGGTGAAAATAATTTAAAACTTTAAAGACCTATTTGAAAGTTTTTTAAATTATAAAGACCTCATTGAGAATTTATTAAACTACAGAGGTCTTTGGTGATTTTAACCCTAATATATATTTATAATTTATTTATATACATGTATTAATTTTTCTTTTAAAATATATGCATGCATTAATATATTAATATATCTTTGTATAGATCATGAATAATGATAATGGCTTTTATTCATGTATTAATATATACATTCATTAATATTCAACAAAAGTATTTTTTAATTATATTAATAATTATTTTTTATAAATAATTAATATTTAAATAAGTAATAATATTTTTATAATTAATAAAAAATTAACTAATCAATAAAGTTAAAATTTATGCAAAATTTTATATTATTCTTAATCTTGTAGTTATATTACTATATTATATTAGTATTAATAGAAATATATATTACTATTAATAAAATATTTCTATTAATTAATATAAATTACATTACAATATATTATTTTTAGTTGGAATTTATTTGAAAAATATGTAACAATTAATATATATATATTGTATTTTATTTATTGTATTAATTAATTATATAATAGTTGAGATACATTGAAATTATATTTATATGAGATGCATAATATTTATAGAAATTATTTTATAAATTTTATAAAAGTAAGGGTCTATTTTATAAATTTAAAATTTTACTCGGCATTAGTACCAATATGAGCCGATACTGACACAGTATTATTTCGAGGTAAAAATTGGTACCAGCGTGATACGGGTATTCATATCGTTGATGCCTTAATTGGTAAATTTATAGATTTTAAAAAATAATGTGATGTGATAGCCTTAAATAATTGACATGACCTTTAAAATTTTTTAAATTGAAACACTAAAATTTTAATTATATAAACTAATTTATCTTTCTTCAATTAATTGAATCATATACCCTAAGAAATTTTTTAGCATGAAGTTCAAATATGAAAGGGCAAATATGTGTCAATCATCAAGTGCAAGAGAAAGTAATCATATAAAAGAGTTATAGTTTTTTTCAACGATTCTTTTCTAAAATTAGATGAGATTTTATTGAATAATTCAATTAGTTTATCTTTCATTTGCATTTATGGGAAAATAGTTAGGGGTAAATAAGGTTTTGGGTTAAAAATCGAGAATGACAAAAAAAATATCGGGCGTGAGGTTTTTTTGGGGAGCGGCGGGGGCCCATGCTATTTGTGTTGGGTCGTAAACGCTATGGAAGCTGTTCTCTATCGGTTCACGTGTACTGTTGGTGAGGAAGTGTCATAGAAAATATCTTTGAAAATAAATTCAAATTCATGGACTTTTTCTTAATAATGTTAAAATTAAATGAAATTTCTTTTTTTTTTTTGGGGGAAGAGTTAAATTATAAGGGAACCGTACCTCTAACCCCAGTTATTATAGTTTTTAAGGTAAATGAACGTAAAGTAATTACGATACAGTAGTCTTCGGTTACTATGCAGGATTGTGATTTAAATTATGAAATTCAAATTTATAAACTGGAAAAAGTGCATGGCACTTAATCGATATACCTTTGTTTTGGTTTCAACTTAATTATAAAGGTTTAGTAAAGGTCGGTCAAGGTATATTTATTTTTCTCCTTTTATTATATAGAAATAAATAATCACCTAACTCCACGTCCACGGCCTACAATAGATGAAGTTGAAAATCATTTCATATAATTAAAACCTTGATGAAGCTTTGATATGGTAAAACAATTGAGATTGTCAACTTAAGACGAGAAATCAAAGGATTCCAGTGACGAATGATTAGCTTTGTGTTAATTTTAACAGCACTCCATTTTTTTATTTTTCAAGACTTATCCACAACAAAAAGTAGCAAATCGATGCACCTTTCAATTGCGTGGTGGCAAATAACATTCGATTAATCACAGGGCTTCAGAGGCATAAAAAAGATGCAAGAGGTTGACAGTTTGGCTTTTGTTTGTTTTTTTATTTTTTATTTTTTAAAACACAAAAATTGATTAAAAAAATACATTAATACAGTATAAAAATTAATAAAAAAATACAATTATCAACATAAAAATACAATAACTACATCACAAAACCATAATTCACATTTCAACTAACCATTCCCTGAGGCACTAGGTACTAAATTTATCAAGTTAAGTGGTTATCAATTTGGTCGAAGAATATCATAATTATTATACTAATTATGATTATATAAAGAATAAAAGTAGTTATTCTCGTTAATTAATCGGTTGAAATTTTAACAACAAAAAAAATCGCAAAAATCAAACGTTTTACTGTTGATTACAAGTCTAAGTCCAGTCAAGCTTATTAGGTTCCAGATCAAGCTTGTATGTGACAATAAATTAATATTGTAAAAATCGGATCGAATATCGAATCGATAAAGAAAGATGTTAAAGGTTTAAAAGTTTAACCGACATAAAACCGTTATAATATCGATATTGAACCGGTATAAAATAATAAGATGTATAAATTATTAATCTATTAAACTAAAAAATTAAAAAAAAGTGAAGAGGAGTAAGTTGAGCTGAGTTGAGTTGAAACGGAACCTTTGATGAGATACTCAAATAAATCGAATAAAATAAACAAATAAATAGAATAAAATAAGGTTATATTAGTATAGAAA